>NMRA01000079.1:212609-255087 GCA_002633005.1 Phoronis australis
GGGAGGAAACACTGTGAAACACACTGTGCCTGAACCTAACCTGAAATCGCCAAGCTTGCAACATGTCACAATTATACAAATCACCTCATTCACTGCAGATTAAAATCCACAGCACAGTTTCAACTCCTAACAAAAGGGGATTCCAAGATCAGGATAACAACCTAGTCCATTGCAAAGCATTTCGATTGTCTTTCCAAGAAACTTCTGAACAAAAGGGCACCTTTTCCAACAAGATCCCGGAGCTCAAACCTACAAAGGGTTCCTTTATTCAATTACGCAAATCATTAATTAAAAAAGTAAACTGATTTTCGACAGTACAGTTTGTCTTCTTGCACTATTTTAGGATGAAAGGGTTCAGAAGAAAGTCTGCCAAAAGGTTAGGTTTTAATCTCAACAAAAGGGTAACGGTACAAAAGGGTGATCATTTTGGAACATAACAGTACAAAAGGGTGACTTTTTCATGAAAGTCCACATAAATGGGCCTCTTTTCAGAATCCACTTTCGAAATGGGGAATAATAATTTTCCATCAGGATCTCCTGTAAACTATAAATGCAATACTACTTCTCATAATTGAAAAAAAATGGCAAGCACAAAACTTTGGCTTAAAATTTTCAAACATGAAATAAGCTTTATAAAACTCAAAAGTTTTTAAAACATTTGTATAATGTTTGAAGGCAGGCAGCAACGACACAGGAGGTACCTGGTGAGAAATGGAAACCCGATACCCCTGTTAAGAACTAGACTTGTGCCCCACATCTATACCTATTGAAAGAGGGATTAAGCATGACCCATATTTATTTCATGCCTTGAAAAATATCGGCCCAAATTATACCCTATCCTGCTGCGCAGCACCCATATTTTATGTTCCCCTAAAACAGGGATTAGTCAACTTTTGACTACCATGTGCAGTTAACTCTTAAGAATATAATCAGACTGAAATCGATACCAAGCACAACTAGTGATCTTTCATCCCATTTTTATAGCATCTAATTTGAAGCGAAATACCAAACTTGTATAGAAATGGTGAGAATGTGACCTGAACATATACCCAAGATTAAACAATGCACTCAGACTCTGTGGCATAACCCTTGTATACCTTACTGCGCCCTCCCAGGCTTCTACGTTATAATCAAGTGTTGTGAATACGTCTGCTCCCCATGTGTAAAGCAATAAAAAATGTCCAGATCTGACAGATCTTTGCAGATTACAGGTTACAACATTGCGGTATCTAAAACACCATCGTCAACTTATCATTTTTATCGCATTAGGCCAAAGAAAACAGCATATAATTGATTTTGGTCTACACCCAACTCCTTTTGAAACCTGTGCCTCTCTTTTCAAAGAAAAATTAGCATTTGCTTAAATCACTTTTATGAATTTTATTTCAAAAAGTACAAAAATGTAGCTTTTCCACAAAGAGGCTCCACAACTTAGTCGCCACCTTAACTGGTTAGAGTAAGAACTAGTGTCCAACACCAAGGTACACGGTGTTGAGGTGTCACCCAGGGGTGCAGCCAACCACCCGGTAATAACCAGAAGTACAGCCAACCACCCGGTAATAACCAGAAGTACAGCCAACCGCCTGGGAATAACCAGGAGTACAGCCAACTGCATGGGAATAAAAATTCCTACACCACTTAAGCCGATGATTCCTCTCTCTGATAAAAATGTACAACTGAAAACATACACATCACGCACCAATTTCCAAAAAACAGAGGGGACCCCATTATGGTTTTCTTTGCTTAACATTGGCATGTGATGTGTACTAGGGCGACATGAACTAATAAATGTAACACATAAGAATACTTCAGTTTGGGATGTAGTATGTGGCACACAAGTTGCACTTATTTTGGCAATATTCTCAAAAAAAATTCAGCATGGCGAGTACAATACAAGTAGCATTTCATATTTTAAGCATTTTGCAGCACTTAAGTAAGACTCAAAACATTTTGCAACACTTAAGTAAGACTCAAAACATTTTGCAGCACTTAAGTAAGACTCAAAACATTTTGCAGCACTTAAGTAAGACTAAGAACTAGGCAGTCTTCACATCAAATTGTACTTTTACAAAACAAAACCAAACTTAACTGACGACAGACAAGAATTGGAGAGGAAATAACCATTTGTAGTAGGGAAACAACACACTGGCATGAAGTTACTGTTCTGACGGTTGATGACTTTCGGAAATGTACTGCACCACTACTGAAAACATGGAACCTAGTTGTTTGGAACGAGCCGCACGTAACAATAGAATAACTTGATGGACAAGTTCCTGAAATTAATCGACTATGGCACAAACTATAGTGATTAATGCGTCGGAAATACACTGCTTTCAAACTATTAATTTTCTTCCAACAAAGCTAATCTATAGCACAGCTTATTGATTACAACCCCATACAAGAATTTTATGTCGTGTAAGCAACGCGATCTCCTAAAACAATGGCCGATGGTGTCACTTCCAGTTCAGTGAAGAGCAACAGAGCAGACCAAGTACGTTACTGAGAAAATACTTTTGATAACACTCCAGTTGTTTGTAGCCCAATAAACAATACTGCAGAACTATCAAAATAGAACCAAAAGATCAACTAAACAAACTGCAGTATGTTTAATAAGAGAGTTGACCTGGGGTATATTTTGAGTATTCACTAAGAAATTTACTAAAAAAATAGGCATGGCCATCTATATGAGCTGATCAGCTTGCCAAACTGAGTATTTGAAGTTCTTAAACACAAAGTTATTAATATGCCAATCACCAGCTCACGGAGTGGCCTAGAAAGCAGTGGTACAAGAAGTTAGCGCTTTGTGGCAAAAGGACTCTGATTCCACTCATGACTGGCTCAGTCACTCAAATTTAAGGGCACTCTTTGAGTATAATAAAATCATTCAGATATTAATGCTCTATTGAGCTTTGATGTGCATAGTCAAGCCACCACACTGTATTGCTCAGGCAGGTTACAGTATTAATCCAATTCACACCAAACAGATTTAAATGTTATAACTCTAGGTCTAAACAGTATAAAATGAGTTTTAACCTAAAGTGCAGTTTTAACCTTCTGTGCGGATGGTTTAGCGAGTGGTTATAACCGTAACTTGGTGTAAGCACAGTGCTTTCAAAAGTTACAAGGTGGCGCTGCTGACAAAACTGGTTAATATTTCACTTGTCTGCCATATTGATTGCAAAATGGATGAATTGTCGCTGTCAGTGAAATATTCAAAGTTAAGGTACCACACCTGGTTATAATTCTGCACACAGTCTTGATTGTCTGGTAGACTCTCTATGGACGTGATGGTCGTCTGCTGGCTTGCCTGACGCGGTAGTTGTCCCCCGTGCTGAGTGGTCGTGGCCAGGAACGTGCCCGTGCCATTGATGGAGATCTGGCCATGCTGCAACTGGGTCTTGTTACCCTCGAGGTCGCACTGCTCGCCTGTGTCTGGGTTAATGGTGACATTGAGAGATGCAATGGCGTGAAGTTGGATAGCCTTGTCATGGACTTTACCTGGCAAAATGAACAGACAGACGTACAGTACAAGACAAAAGTAATCAGACAAAATACCATTTACCCCATCATGACGGCTAATTCTGTTGACAGCAAAAATTACTGGTAAGGATTACTATATTGGCAAAATTCCAATTACGGAATTGATTGGCCTACTCGTTAGTTCTCTCATTCATTCCCCTTCATTATTGGTCACACAGAAAAGCTACTCTGACTGAACTCGGCTTTCACCAAGCGATCATTATACCGGGGAATTCCGGGTCATTTTGTACGACAAAGGCACATGCAGGCGTGACCTGTGTGTGGACTGAACTGTGAAAGAAAGGGAATGATTCACACAACATTCACTGACAGCCAGCAATGAGATATAAACGGGACAACATGAGTCTAGCAGCAGTGTACAGGTGACTCACTGAGCAAGGCTCAAACTGCGCGTCAACCGATTCGCAAAAACTTTACTTACAATTTTTTCATACAATTGATGAGACTGGGTTAGCTGAGTGGCCGATTTAGAGGGGGGCCAAGTGGGTCATGGCCCCCCCTAAAATTCTCCCAGATTCCATTAGACAGTTTGGGGGTACGAATGTCTGACGGGCAAAATCCTGGCTATTACTTTGCCCTGGCCTCCCCTAACTCAAAATCTTGGATCCGCCCGTGGTCCGTCAGAGTCATTTTTAGAGCAGAATAAAAACGATCAACTTTTACACAATGCTGTTCAGCCCATGTCTTTCCATAAAATGCAAAGTTCTCATACATTTTCAAACATGATGAGGCTAACAGGTGATGTGCAGACCAAACTTAGAAATTGTTTGCGACTGAAATAGCGTACAACCATAACTCAAGGCGACTAAGGGCATTTCAGACATAATTATTCAGCACTTCAAACACAATTAATTCTAGATTTCTAAACATAGTTCAAGGTTTTGCATCGGGAGAATGTCAGATTCATCCAAATGCATTCCTTTCAGTGATCACAGGGTTTTAATTACACATGTGTTCTCCGACATTCCACAAACACCTCTCCCCAGCAGGTGAACAACTTTCCATTCATGAAACATTCAGGACACGAAGTGAAATTTCTCCATTAACACCATCTGGTGAACACCTAAGACAGCATAGTAGCGAAGGATGCTTTAAGAGGTTAGCATTCCGAGAATGTTGTTGATAAATATCAGGTCAAGATTTACACACCTCATTTTCCATGGTTCATATCACGCGCAACATCAGAAAGACATAAACTTAATCCTGTGCTCAGCTTACCTAGGTGGGAATTCGTTCGTTCATAAATTGCTTATGATGTACATCGAATAGAACTAAAGGTAATTATCCTTGAGAATGACATATTCTATCCATACTGAGCATCCGAGCCATAACGAAATAGCTAAAAAGTTGAGTGGAATAAATCGCCATATCCTCAAATAATTCAGGTAACTATAAATTTAAACCTACGTGGTAAATACGTCTGCCAGAATTTCTTTGTCGTAAAAATGAACAATTCAAAAAACAATTTGGCTACAGAGTAATTCTTCACTCATTATGGACAAAAATGTCAATTGTCATTTTTCTATTTTTCTTCAAACATTAGTATTAAAAACTTTACCAAAACGGTGTTTTAAGACATCCACAGACAAGAAACCCAAGCCTTGAACTGACTAAAATTATCTGAATACGGCAAAAATTCTCCAGTTCGGGCAGTAAAAAATATTTTGTTGTTCTAGGCCGGAACGTGTACCAAATTTTAGAAATAGGCAATACTGGTTCCTCCCAAATTCAGGAATTACGATTACCAAGAGCATAAATACCTCGATATTACATATAATGTGGACTCCTGCGTAGGTGGCCATTTTTGACAATTTACTTTCTGACTCTGTTAATACGAAATGCAAAGTCTGATATTTGAGAAATATGATCAACACCAATATTATCTACCAATGTGTCCCAATCTTTAGAATTGAGACAATTCAATTTCACCTTGAATTTTAATGTCACAAATTGGTCAAAACTGGAGAACTGTTACTGTAATTTTTTGCTGCTACATCTGCAAACTTGTCCGAAGTGAAGAATTTCCGTTTATCAGCCATGACTAAATGCAACTTGCAATCAGACTAATGAACGTGTCAGTTTTTTTCCCAACAATTAGCAGTTAGATGACAGGTTAAGAGTTGAAAATGTAACTAATTACAGTGTGCAATATACAGTAACACGAGCTAAGATAGTTTGATGCATGTCACTTATATATTCAGAAAAAGAGAGCAACGAGACAAAACTCCACTAGCGCGTTTTTAACCCAATGAGCTGTGTCCCGGGTCAAGTTCACAGTTTGCATTTCTAAGTCGTTATAACATCTTAGACATGTCTAATCTTACCTTGAAGCTACAAGAACAAGGCATTCAAAGATGTGATCAATGCATAACAGGAAACTCTACCAGAACATACAACTCTTCAGCATTGAGAGCATGAGTGTTCATCACTTGACCCAATTTTAAATTCCGATGTGCAAGAAGGCAGAATTGACAGGGGCGAAATGCAACTTCTTTCATTCACAGTCGCTTTGAGATGTTGAACATTTTTGTAAATCGTTTGGGAATCACAACACACAGCATTGGCAATTTGATTACAAGATGCTTGTAAAGAATTTTTAAACATCCCATTGCATTAAATCTATACAACACTGCGAAACGCTGTCCGCCAATTACCCTAATGCCATCTAGTGACAACGCAGGTTTTATCACATCACCCCCGATAATCCAAAATGGCTATTAACAGAACAAAATTCTTGTCACATATCTAGAAACTCAACCAAATGAGCTATGGTATAGCTCATTGCTCAACCTGAGGAAAATTCAGTGTGAAAGCAGACCAAGAGAGGGCGCTCCACATTCCTCCGTTACAACTAACCCCTGTACCCACCCCTGGATGCGGAGATGAATATGTGGAATGTCGACCTACCTTCATGTAAAGGATCAATCGTATGGATCATTAGCTGTAGGATCCCATGGCGGAATTTGGCACTCCCGCCTCGTAGATATGGGATACTGCCTGTTCGGGATGTTCTCTGTAAAATACAATACAAACGGTGCGTGACATGAAGGTGACTTTTCACTTCTTTAATAATTCCCATTCCCACCGTGTGTCCATACGCTACGTGTTGGAACAACTTTGTCGTCATTTACCAGGTTTCCATGGAAAATGGGAACCTGAACGTATTATGCCTAAAACAACTGCCAAAATTGTAACTTTCCATTTTTAAAGGCTGACTACAATTGGATAAACGTTACGATTCTACATCTTGAACGTTTAGACAATTTGTTTTAATGTTTTTAAAAGACAATGCGGTTTACAATGACTATGGCCTTACTTTAAAACCTCACTTTCGGACAAAAATAATTCCCAAAATAGCACTTACTTAATATGTCAAGGGCTTCTAACATTGTCATGAAGATTACAATTTTTCAAAATATCATCTGTTGGTAGTCATGGTTACAGAATTAATGATTACGACAAAGTGCCATTTTTGGCATCATGCATTTGTGAAAAAAGCAAAAAAATAAAGTTTTACCTGTCAGCCATTTGTGTGTCCTAAATTGGTGAGATTTTACTGTACGGACATTTATTCATTTTAATCAACCTACGTGCATGTAACATACATCAGAAGTGATCTACTTGAACAAATGTTCCAGGTAGTCTCAAAATCCTACGAGCAACACAGAATTTTTATAACAACTTCGGTACCGAGTTCAGAAGTTCATACCATCTCATCAATAACACCGTACACTATACCCTGAACAATCTAATCAATGCCAACACCTTCTAGCTGGAATATTTTCAAAGTAAAAACTCACCCGCCGTATCAAAATTGACAAGTCGGTGTTTAAAAATTCATAGGGCAAACACTATGAGCGCAATTCATTAATATAATTAGAAGAAAATCAATGAAATGGTAATTTCAAACAGGAACTGAACACATTACATTGATTATTAAAAAACGACATTAGAAAGATCTTACTACAGGCATACTGTTCTTAACTGCAACAACTGTGAACAAACAATCTACTTACTAATTGCTATGACTAATTACAAGTTCATTAAGCTTTGCTGAGTCTTTAAGGACAGTTCCCTGATTTGCTCGGTTACACAAGCAAACTTCCTGTTTTCTTTATTTCTCAAAAATAATTGGTGTCAAATTTCAGTGACCAGGACATAACAATTATATAAGGTACTCCGTCTTCTCAGAGCACGTAGTCATGAGAGGAAAAGAGCAATCCACGTGAAAATCGCAGACATCATGCCATGGCAACACATTCATCAGAATGTGAAAAACACAGATTCTAGGAAATCATGAAAACCAATAAATATTGTGACGTCCTTAAGTGAGATAAACAAATCCGTACGAAATTGCTACGTCATCATAGATTATGCGTAAAAAGTGCTAAGTTATCGCAAATAGCACGAAAAACATGCTTGAGCGTGAAAAACATAATAAAATACTGGAAGTTAAAAAAGCACGACAGAAGGAGCTAAGGTCTTCACTAACAACAGACCTATTAACGCCGTTACTAGTCGTTATATAGCAAGGTGTTCATGGAGCACACTATCTGGTGTTGTCAAATACACCTTCATCTCCACATTGTTACGTAAGTTACATTCTGCACTACCCCCAGTTGCCCTACTTAATTTCCAGGGTTCAAAAGAAATCCAAATCAAATCATTTTAATTAAACAGTTTAAACAGCGCCAGTTAACTTCGCAATGTCACATTTAAAAACCTTAGCCTGTAGTGCTACCTTACAATTACTTCGATGGCAGCAGTGCCACCTACTGTTCACTTCGATGTCCGTTAACTACCGAAGCCAGTATGAACGGTTTAGTTAACTTCGCAGTTTACGTCGACACTCCGCTCAGACCGGAGTTAAGTCAGTATGAAAAGGCCTCAATTCTTAGCAATTTGCTAGCCATTATGCTTATTTCCATGATGGCATGCAAAGGATATCAGCAGATAGAACATAAAAACAAATGAAAACGGCACATACCATTTAATCAAACGATTCTAAAAAATAAGTAGCATTTTTCATAGTTGGCTTCACTTTGAATCATTGTGTGCAATTTTGATGGTGTGTGAATGTACCAGTGTGTTAACGCAGTTAAAACTCTTACAGTAAATCAAAATGTCTTCCATTTAGCATCAGCCAAAACCAATATGGTTACCTAGTTGGTTGTTAGTGTGTGTAATCACATGGTCAGACAAGTTATGATTTAAAATGTGGGCAATTCTTGGTTCTTTAAGTCAGATGTCATGCATGTGTGCAGAGCAGTGGTATAGAGTAAAGGATCTTCAGAGATGGGATCAAAAGGGTAAACATTCAGTTAGCAATTTTCAAATCAAGTCCGTTTTTTTTACAAAAAAATGTATTAAATGAAGAATCACAATACAAGACAAACCGTCAAAATGAAGTAAAAAATTCAATGTTCAGGATGTGATAAATTGTGAGCCACTGGAATTTTTGCCAAATTTGACTAACTTAAGAACATCATATGTCAGAAATGGTTGGCCTGTTTCAAATGAATCTTTCAAGTATTAGGCTTTGTGCACTGTTCTCAATACACTGTAAGCAATTAGTTTTAAACCAAAAATGTAATAAGAATTTAGAAAACTGTAACTGTGTTTTTGAGATATCACTTTGAATAGTTACTACATGAAAAGAAAAGTTGGTCATTTGATATCAGTTTTGCTTTGACTGCACTTTTCTTTTTTGCTTAATTATGCAGAACCACAAACAATATATCACAAAAGTTAATCTGGAAAGTACCACTTTACCATCTTAAGGACTAATTATGGTAACAGCAGAAAAGACTGATAATAACTATAATTACTGCAGCAAAATTCTAATTACAGAAAGACTTTAAGCCACCTCGTTAACTTTCCTGTTAATTGTACTTCATTCTTGGTCGTAGAGATGAGGCTACTATGATGATAGCTGCTTTCAGCTTCCCGTTATGATGGGAAATTTGGGGTCATTTTATCCACATACTTTTGACATGTACAGTAATCAAATCAAGAGATTCGATTAATGGCAGATTGGTATAAAGTAAAAAAAACAAATTCTAAAGGATTTCTACTTTCTGAAAACATATACGCTACAGACTTGTAAAATTTGACTAAAGGCACAGAATACGATAAGGTCTCACACAGCTGTAATAATCTCCTTTAGTACCGGAAAACAACGGTTACACTCATGTTGACTTTGCAGTCCACGTTGATATGCATCTTTTAGTAGATATAGCTTGGTATCAAAAAGCCTTGAGTCAGGGTATTAGTTTTGCGTGAATTTTGTACAGATAAATTGCTAGAATCAAAACAAATGCGATGCAGGCACGATGGCGTGATCTTCTATTAACCAACAAACCTTTCTATAGCTGGATTCAGGGAACAGGGTTGTATTGACCAAGCTTGTTAATTTGTAACAGAGGATTTCAAAAGCGAGGTTCTTCAGAGGCTCTGTGCAGTACTAGTGCTATTTCCATTTAGTCACTGCTTGTATTGCTACTCGATGTAGTGTCCACTATTTAACTATAGTGCTTTAGCTGGCCACCAGATGGCAAGAGAGTAGAGGTCAAGGTCAGTTAATAAAAATGTGCAAAGGTTTGATACTAAGTTTATTCATATTTCCTACTAAGATCCCCTCAAGTTAAGATGCAGTGCTCAATTTGGTGACCTCGCAGGTTGCAAATGCGACCTCAGATTACGTTTGGCGAATTGGGATTTTTTCCAGGTCACTACAGCGAGTCAGATAATAATTTCCTTGAAATTCATTTCAAAGTGTGAAGAATTACTTTACTTTATCCTTTGGTTCACAATTGTTCTGCGTACTTCATGAAATTTGTGAATTTGCCACCTCAGTGGTTGATCAGCAAACTTCAATTAAGGTTATCTCCAACCTTATTTAGGGGCCTCTAATCTAACTCGTATATCAAAAAAACTAAGCTTTGTCAACTAGTGAAAGTACATATTTTCTGAAAGAAAAAAGATTAGGAAATACGAAAATACTTTTTGTATTAATGTACTATTATTATTTTTAGGTAAAAACCTTTTTCAAGCCAAAATTATATTTTTAAGAAAGGTACGTTCATAGCAAAATAACCCCCCAGGTCGATTTTAATGAAACTTTTTTCAAATGAAAACTTCACCAGTTACCTCAAAAACGCTGTTAGGAATTTTCGATCAGTCTTTTTGTTTGGTTTCTATGACAAATCAACTCGCAAAACGTAAGGTATCTTTGTCAAAAACGGAAGTCATATTCATCTTTGTTACATTACGCAAAAAATAGGCCTTTATATCGAAAATCCTTACAGCGTTTTTGAGACTGATGACTTATATTAAATTTGGAAAGCTTCAGCGAAATCCACAGAGCCGTTTTCGAGAACTCGTGTTCCTAAGTTCAAATAAAGTCGATTTGCCGAAACCGAGAAAAAGTCAGTTAAACTGGGACAAGTGAAAATCTCAAAGTCTTCGGTTAATTATTCGATGAAAAGTTGTTTTCAGATAAGATATTTTCCTAGACACATGTGAAATATTGTAAAAATGACTATTTTTGTGAATAAGGTTTGAGATAACCTTAAAAGAGGTGGATAACAGAAGGAAGTCGGCACTGCTCAGCTATCATCTGCATTCTTTCTTCATCAGTGGAATGAATTGAGTTAGAGATTGAATGGTGCATATTTTTACGGGGAGATATTGAAGATATGTGTATAAGTTTCCCAGTATGGTACGACCTTATTTTTAGTCGACGATTTCAATGTAAGATTTGGCGACCTCAGATTTCGTTTGGCGACCTAGAATTTCGGACAATTCGCCAAATCAGGTACTTGTCGTCAAGCTAAGTGTCGAGCACTGAGACGCAACACTGGGTCCTGGAAACATCAGACTTACACAGAGCTCATAGTTGTCCAATTACACAGGAGATTTCATGTGAATTGGCCTAAGACAACAGATCTGCCTTTTCACCTGGTGACACGCCTACATTCCAATGACTGAATAAGCTCTACCTTTTTCGTTGGTGATTGTATTAGGTGTTGTGCAATAATCATGTTAATTACATGAAAGACAGCAGATGAGATGCCTTTGTAAAACTGAGGTTAATGTTTTGACAATCCACATGTCCAGAGGTCTTTGTAACCTGCTGCCATCTAAGAAATACCTCACTGTATCAGAGCTATAAATAATCCAAGATAACAATACCTATAATGATTAGAAAATCAGAGAGCATTTAATCAATAATAAATCCCAACAGATAGAACATTACGAGGCGGGCAACCAGACGATGTAATTACGATTTTGTAATCGCTAGGTATCTACAGCTTTCGCAGGTAGAAACTAAATTTATGTCATTCAAATTGGAATACCACATAACCTAGAGCGTAAAGATTATGTGTACCCATTTCACAAAATTATCTTTTAAAAATATTGGCCACAATTACAGAAAAATATGCAATTACTTCAAACAGATTTAATTTTGATTGTTCTTAGGTGAAAACCAGTGCTTTCTGTAAGGCAGTTAACAAACATGTCAGGTTTGTTTACATGAAACCTGTCGACCAAATCAAATGATGTATCTTAAGTTTCCCACAATGCAAAGCCCTATTATCAACTTCTACTTTGATGAGTGAATCAGTCGTCTAAAATTTCATTCGAAGTTTTGAAATTTTTATTCATTGTCGTGCAGCGTAAAATTCAGATAGAGAAGGAATTTTTAGCCCGAACGGAAGCTCACGAGCAACAGACAGGATGCAAAGTCGAAGCTGAACTCTCAAAGTGCGAAGGTCAATAAGTTCACTGGCCTAGAGTCTTTGTAGAACTAGAGAATCAGAGGTTCCTCATTTAAAGCTTCTTTCACCCACTTTAATAGCTGGCTAAAAACGAGCCTTTCACTCTCCTAAAATCAGTCTCTTCATACTCTTTACCCAGACAAGAGCATTCAAACCATAAGCATGAAACAACTGACCTTCAAGTGACTACATACTATGGATTGACAAACATTCATGACATTCAACCACAGAACTCCTGTACGATGCTCTTCACCAGTAAAGGTAGGAAAAGCAGACAAACATTGGAGTATAAGCAATATCTAAGTTGAGATAGAAAACATTTATTTCCAGAGTTCCTGAGCATTTGTTTGCAATATATGTGAAAAATACCTTAAGACTATTCAAGGTTGAATTATTTCATGGAATGTGGTATTCCAAACAAATATTGATAAATATCATCATGTGTTTGTTGATGACTGCTATAAAGTATAAAATGTGCAAATTTAGCAATTTTATGATGTCATTCATTCACCTATCACAACCATAGTCAACATCAACGTCAAAATTCCAGACAAAAACCAGGTCATAAATACCGTGACAGCATTTTATAAAAAAGTTTCACTTTGAATGAATAAGTAGATTGCCTGAGTTTCAAAACACATAGAAACACGAACCCAAAAAGACTGCCTTTTTAAGGTTCTGTGAGCCCGGAAGGAGATCAAATCATAATTGTATCACTGTTCACCAACAATAGACATTTCTACTGTGGTGAAATACTGAAGGCTTAAAAGGAGAGTTCGGAGGCCTAGTAGCCAATGAAGAGAGAGTCTCAATAGTCGAGCTGCCGGCGGGTAGGAAGGTTACTTACCCGACAGGTAATCACATCTAAATTAAGTGTAAGCTAAATGGCGGTCGTGTAATGGCATCAAAGTTTGAGTGGAATGAGGAACCGGGTTATTACCTTTGAACCAAGCCACACCAGAGAAAGCACCCTGGGGGCTAGAGGTTCACATAATTTGCAAAAACAAAACGCGGCTGAGCACCATACATTCCACCTTAGCTGAGCCTAACCATTTTAAACTATTCTAACCGAACTCTGTCATTTTCCATCTGCCCAAAGAGGACACTGAATTTGAAAAATAACAAAACATTACATGACAAGGGAAATTTTTCCTTCCTGAGATTTGGACCTCGAATAAGATTGGAAATACACGGTATGTTTCTTCCCAATGCGACACTGGGCAGCCTAGTGGTGACATTTCTTCCTAATCTCATAAGTGGGTCTAAAAAATGGAAGTAACATGCAAAACATAAAATAATCTATTTATTCCACATACTGAGCAATCTCCAAAACTCACAGAAAATAATATATTTAATGTTCATCCTGCCTGACGTCCATCATCGACCCATGCAGAGCAGTTGATCAAACCAAACGCATGAATGTCTTCAAAACAATATCAAAAGCGAGTTTTTTCCCCCATCAGATTATTATCTAAAAATACGCATCAGTTAAATCTTTGGGTTATGTAACGGAGTCAGAAGTATCATGCTTTGAATGTCGTAATACACCACGGAATTAGGCAGTGTAAAATAATACAGTACTTAAACGGGGAAAAAATTTACATCATGACGTTCAATTCCTCAAGCAGATTTTTCCAATGCTTAAAAAACGAATAAGAATCAGTCATGTTTCGTCGACCGGCTGTGATATTTTGTTGCAATTTTGCGACGCTGCTGCAACCCTCCACTAAAAAAAAAATAATCGCAGCCTGTTGACCTAACTCTAATGTACAAGCGTGATGTTAACATGATGTGCATACCCATATAAAGCCCTTATAAGAACTAAGCTTTCGGGTGGTGTCATAGCAAAAGCCATGAAATTTCCGCCAATTACCTTTCGATCACTCAAAGTTTCGTGGTTTTTCTGCGATGACACTTAGCTGATCTGGTTTAACCCCAGTATCAGATTATTGCGTATAACAAGCGAGTCATCGCAAAATCATTACTACAAAGTAACACAGCCGGTTCAACCTAAATTTGCTAACTACGTGAATTATGATGTTTGTCTGAAGACCAAAAACCTCATTGCGAACATATAAGCACAACTACCCATTAGAAGTTAATTTATTGTGCCTGCTGTATGGGCTACCTATGCAGCCATCTCTGAACATGACATCGAAAGCGTGTTCAACAGAGTGAGCGCCCGCTAGCGTGTACTCGCGAACACAAGGAACAGCTCCTGAACAGCTGTGAGCGCTCACTGTGCGATCCAGTATGGCGACTATGAAGCAGATTGTGTTGAATGTCTTAGCCGATGAGCTTAACACTAACAGTCCTTCCTATGGCGTACTGAGCGATAAATATGATTAATCTTTTCCAATAGTTATTAATATCGGCAGCCCAAGACAACAACCGTGAAGGCTTCAGCCCGACAAGAATCGAAAATTACGTCGAGGAAACTGTTCCTCGCTACAGCGACCCGCAATTTAAGTCGCAGTTTCGGATGAGTCGGTCAACTTTTGAGGTTAGTTTTCTTGTTGCAGAACCATAATGGTTCATATGTTCCAGACGTGAAGCCTTCGCAGGACGCCATCTTGGAAATCTAAGCGAACATGCTCTCGAGGTTGTTCGCGAGCCCTCGCGAGCGCTAACGTGAACACAGCTGTTCAGGACGAGGGCGCTCAAATCGCTTGCGGGCGCTCACTCTATTGAACACGCTTCTGTATGTCATAATTGGCTATTTCAAACACGGATATTGCTCACTGCCCTCACTCAAGAAACAAAACATCTAATAATAACAATACAATTCATACACTCAAAACTTTCGCCAAGTAACCTCATGAGAATGTGGTTTCACAGATTTGACAGCGATTATTAAATGGCCGAATGAACCTCAGTTTTAAGCAAAGGTCAAATTTTCCTGTATAATTAGAGCGTATCAGTACCTGGTGTTTGTGGCTTGCTTCGCCTTTTAAAAATACCACAAGGTTTGATTACGATCAATTAGATTCAAATAGTGGATAGCTTTTCACTTTATTACCTCCCCATCCGCTCAACTGCCTATCGTTCCTGGTCATGATCAATGTCCATTACGACTTTAATCTTCACTTATTCAGCACAAAAATAATTGCCAAAACATTAGAGGTGGTGAAAAATTGACCAAGTGTTGCTTTACCACAATTACACATGACCTATTATGTCATTAATTAAATAGAACATTCATTTTTTTGAGAAACGTGACAAAATACATTTCCATAGATGTCGTCCATATTGTGTGCTAATAGAATTGCTGTGATTAAACAAGCAGCCGATGTCGTCATCAGGATTCGTTCCAATAAATTTCACATGGTAAAGGCAATAATAAGCCGGGAATGGTGGACTTTTCATATCGGCGCTCTCTAGAGTAATGAGAGCACAAAAGTGACTTACAATTGGTCCCAGCTCAGATTTGGTGGACAGAAATACAAACAGTATATTGTGATTGATTAATTTAAAAGCATAGGAATAAATTCCACTGTCAGCGCCTCCCGTTGTTTAATTAATTTAAGTTCACTTATTTCAACTTTTTAACACCAGAAGCCGGATCGAAATTCTCCCGCTTTATCACACATAACCACAGGCTTCGTCACGGATTCATTTTCGCAATGGGAAACGTATTGAACACAATGCCCTTGTTCATCCATTCATATTTCAAAAGGTTTGCATTTTTTGCAAGGCATTGGTACATCCCACCACACAGCAGTGGAAATTTGTCGGCATTATTACAGCAGAAAAGGAGTTCAAACCAGCAGGTTGAAACCTCCTGTCAGCATTACAGAGGATCTGTAGGTGGCACTGACCGCCCATCCACCAAAGACCTGATCGCTGTCAGACAGGATAGTGATTTTCGATATGGCGTGGCTCTAAAGTTAGCTTCCATTTGTGCTCAGCTGTCATGGCAGGGAATAACAGATCAGTTTGTACAGATTATTCAGACTTACACTGTAGCCGTCATCAAGTTTATTGTCCCAAACCATAATCATCGACAGTAATATGGAAATCGATAAGTAGAAATTTTACTGTCTAGACATATTTCTAGAGTGTCATATTTTTCTGTTAACCTTCAAGGAAGTGAATTTTTATCGCTAGCAAGCCTGGTGGGCGAAAACCCCAGCGCACGACACTTGAGGTTGTATAACACCTCACAGACATCAGAATTCAAGGTTATGTAGGGCCCTACAAAAATGTTCAAATGTGTCTCTCTAAAACTCTGTTAGAAACTGGTAAAGTGTTACACTAAGATGTTAACAAAAGATACCAGGCTTGTGATTTCTACAGAAAAACTAAAAATTTTATAAAAGAAAAACGCAACGTTAATTTATAAAACTGTAACCGCATTTTTAAAATTTCATCCAACCATTTATATCAAATGAATTTTAATCAAATTATTGATATCATCGTTTTGCAATGCATACTTTTCTGTTAACTTTTACCACCACAACACATGGCAGACAAGTACAAAGTAAGAACTCAAATTATACATTTCAAGCTTTCTACCTTTACAAATACATACTTTTACTGAGTAAAAAAAATCTATAGCTTTGTAGATAAGTCAACACACTGACAATAAGTAACTATATTTACATATAATGGGTTTGGCTTATAGTAAATATAGAATCACCTTTATGGCAGATATTTAGATGGGAGATTAAATTGTTTTGAGGGAGACCTGAATGTGTGCTCTCAAAGTTCTTTCCAATAACCAACTTCAATTCCATTTGGGTAAATGACACTTTTAATTCTTAACTACCATTTCATCACAAATCGGGCAACAGGAGTATACCAGTTTTTAAACAAATGCTGCAGCGCAATAAGACAATCCCACTCAGAAATCTAATACGCACAGTGATATTTACTCACATAAAGATTGATTTAATTTTTCAAATAACCAAAAAGGTTGATGAGTTTCCACTGAGCTGCCTGAAAAAGCAGACTTTGATCGTACAATGCACAATCTCAGCTTTTACTTCCAATGAACCTTGAAATTTTCATAAAGAAAAGGAAATTTGAATCTAATTTCTTCCAGGTTTGTTTAGCAAGACCAACAATGTCCCCAAGACTTCCGAGAAAAAATCGATGACAAGGAATGTCACCACCTAGTACATGAATGAAGTTTTAGCATCTAATAGTTTGGACTGAGGTGCAGGGGAATTCTTTGTCATGACTCAGTGCTTAGAATCGACCAGTTTATAGAACCTCCATTCAGCACCTTGCTAATGCACTTTACAGATGTTTTGTAAACTTGAATATGAGGAAACTAAATTCAAAATAACAGAACGAAATCAAGCGAAACTGTTAAACATTGTGAGGAACTATTAACAAATGTGCCTTTAGAGAAAAGCACGGAAGAGTCTACAAATACATAAAAAACAGAAATTTCCAGAGGTTTTACTACACTGTAGTGAGTGCTGAAAATGTTATTACATAATAATTAGTGACAACTGAAGTTCACATGTCATTCAAAGTATAATTATAACTAAACTTTCATAAAAGCTATCAGCCCAGACACATCATGTGACCTTGTTAATTATATATTACAAATAAAACCTCAAAATATTTTATTCTTGTCAAAAATGTTTATCAATGGGAAAATACAATTTCACTCCAGTGTCATTATTCTTTGCAACCTGAATCTTTCCATTACTGCTCAGTGTTAGCAGAAATTCCTTTAACTAGTAACTTAGACATTTAAGATGGAATACGTTTGCCAAGGAAACTGATTCAAATGGTAAATAGATTTGTCAAACCACCATGCGCAAATCAACAAAACATGAAATTTTTTTAATTAGAATAATTTTGAGTCTAATCTACGTCACAACTGTAAATGACTATTTTGTGGCGTCAAACCAAACTTCGTCACAAGCATACTTACTTTTCCAATTAGCAAAATCGAAGCCAATGTTATCTATATCTCATTTGAACAGAAATTGGTTCAATATAACATCAGTAATTCCCCTGATGACCATGGGTTTCAGTGGCTAACACTAACCTGCAGACAAGCATGAATGAGTCTGGTCCAGGAAATTTGGAATTATAGTAAGATTTCTCAAGCTTATAAGTAATTTCTAACCCTTGCAAGGAAAAAGATGATAGTGGTTTTTTAATGGTGTGGTATGTCGCCAAAAAAAAATGTTTCCTGACAAAGGTACGATTTGTTGAATGTTAAGGAAAACAGCAAAGTATTCTGTGTTGGCATTGAAAATCCATCAAGAAACTCCTAAGACAGAGGCAAAACATAAAAAAATGAATTGCCACTAGGGGGTACACCAGCAACTGGATTCATCTGAAAATTCGCTCAGGTTGTTCCATCTATAATAGAAACATGTCTGCAAAATTTCATGAACATCCATCAAGGGGTTTTGCAAACACAGCAGCGGACGCCAGATAAACAGACAGACCCAAAAAAGTGGGCACAAAAAAGAGAAAATGGCATAATAGTCATTCATTAAATGGTCCACAGGATCAGTTTAAATGTCGTAACCCCTGCTGCAAAAAATTACCTCGTCAAATATTACCTCAATCAAAGGCAAATGCTTACTGTAGGCCCAAGCCATAGATAAACCATGACTAGCACAAAATAAGCCAACTAATGGCCATGCTAAGCCTCTTGGGGCTGGAAGCAAGCAACCATATTTTGCATGGAAAACACCTCCGATATGAAAAGAAATGTCTTCAATGGTAATGAATACGATCCAGCAAAAAATTGAGTACATTAAAGTTTGAAATAAATTACTTTTAAAAGATGAAATGACGATGTTTCAACCTTATCTAAGCTCTAAATATCATTAATCTTGTAAGATATTCGCTATCATTCGAGCTGCACTAGTCTGAGTACAAAATGATTTATTGATTGGCCATTAGTAATCCATAAGCTTACGAAACCTTCCCAATATCAGCCGTCCAATTTTTAGCACGCGACCAAGCAATCGATGACGGCCCACAGATAACAACAATGGGTCATCTGATTCTGTATTGACCCCTTGGTCTATAACACTAGATTGGATACGTACTGCTTCTTAATTAGGCTGTTAATTAAACTTTTCAATCCACGTCAAATATTCATATTTTTTATCGTATCTTTGTGCTCATAATTCAAAGCAAGGGCGTAATAAAATGCTTCCCATAAATCAATAAATGAACAAAAAAAACTAAAAAGTCTAAACTACATGAAAGACTGACAGGTAATTCGCAATGACAACGCATAAAAGCCAATAAAAAAGTTTATTACCCATGCATCATAACAAACCGTGACTACAGCCCATTCAAAAGACTTAATTACAAGCCAACGTTTGAAGACTTGAATCACAAGCTTTGTGAGGAAAATATTTTCGCTTCGCCTCATTGCATGACTATCAAGAGAGTGGGTGTTTTTTAATCTTCCCACTGGACAACTTAACGAGAAATAAAATAAATGTTCACAAGTGAGCATGCTCTCTCGCCCTGAACACCTACACAAAATAGTTATACCAACAGCAGTGCCATCCGTCAGCCTATATAGACACATGCCGCTAAATCAGAGTAAACTTGCTATTCGCGGCATTCCGACTCAATTACATGGTTAGGCATTCCCAAAGGAGTGATGGCAATCTACAGTATCAAGGAGAACCAAGTGATCATGTAAAGCTCTGTACTTGCACACTCGAACATAAAACAGTGGCGACATCTGCAAGAATCCCTCTTTGATTAACATTGGGTGAGAGAGCGGAGTGAACATTCACTCTTTAATTTTCACCTTAACGCTTACATTTAATCACACCAATTTTGGACACAACTTGGCCGACGAGCTAAATCGAGCACGAGATAATTACAACAGCTACCGTCAGATAATGATTCTGAGAAATTTGGGCGTTCATAACGAGGCCTCTGATGTGACGCCTCTGACACACGAAATTATGAGTTCAATCTCAATAAATAGACTTAGCCTATCTAACATCTTGTACAATCTTGCAAACAGGGATCCTATCAACAACGTCATATTCAGAGGTGTTTTGGCCAATGTTGCCTATTTCCACACTGACCCCCGTCCATTTCAATAGGGAGATAAGTCCCGCTCTTGCATTCTGAGAAGGAGTGTTGTGTCATAATATGGGCATAAGTTACTGATGTCAACTCTTTGCAGATAAAAAACAAAATTTGTGTTTAGTTAGACGAGACAATAGAACATTCCACCACACAACAGCTTAATTTCGACATGCTCAATGAGTCACCAAAAATTAATTCAAAATGCTCGGAATCCTACTGCTTTAAACATGAGAAAGACATGCGAAACAAAATTCTATCACCATAGCAACACAGGTTATTTCAACTGGATTCCACAATATAGGAAAATGGCTGTTAGCATGAGTGTACCCATTTCAGACATCTTTCACCCCATTTTGTACGTCCTTAAACATTCTGAAGGTTTTATGCAAAAACTTATTTTTTGTAATAAAATCTATTTTCCTGCAAGGCTTTTGAATGAACTTATAGGACAGACAATCAAAACCTGAGAATTTTCGAATCCTTGCCATTCACTTACAATAGCTCACAACACCATGTACCCACGATCAACCCCGCAATTCCTTGTGTAACCACAGCAACTCCACAGGTATTGTTGTTTGATGGCTAAAGCAATTTTTTGTGGACTTTTTTCTGCAAAATCTTTACAAGCATGTAAAAATTGGGCACAACTGTGTGAGTAATTACGACATTCTGAAAGAATTTCTACAAAAAAAGAGAATGAAGAATGTTTATTTTTAGTAAGAACATATTTCAGCCTCAAAGCCAATTAACTAAACAAGGGACACTTCCCCATTATTCGTTTCCTCAAGGAAGATTTTAGGAGCGCGCCCTCCTTCAATGGTGCATAAAGAAATCACTGAGTCAGACATACTGTGGTTGCTCAACTGGGGCCAATTGGCGCATTGAAATTACATCAGCAATTGCATCTTGTTACAGAAATATAGTGTATTGCACTAAAGATTCTGACACACTGCCGATGTACAGCTGATTAAATCTTATATTTGTGACCAAAGCTAGAATCACCGGTGGCATAACGTGATTGCAAACAAAATCATGCGACAAAGATGCCGCATTAAAAACCAAATTGGAAAAGGACAGAAAAAACTAAAACCGCCCAAGGGTGCTCTAAAATGACCCATAGATTTGAGGCCCAGTGGATCAATTGACAAAACCTACGTTTTCTAAAATGACTCATGTTCTTATGTCTACTTTCCATAGTTTAAAGATAAAAATCAGTGAACTAAGGTGGCAAATAATGGATAGCACACCACGAGTGTATGAAGTCATGGCGTCCAGCATCCAACCTGGCTTAAATGGAATGAATATGATTTTAAAATTCTTGCTTCCCCATGCGTGGGTTTAGAGCCAGGAGTTCAGGCAGGCACAGATCTAGATGGGGACCTCCTGCTCTGAGTCACCTTAATACCCAGCCCTAACAGAGGAATTGCACGCACAACCTATGTTCGTCTCTTGCCGCACCCCTCTGGTCAACATTCAGGATCCACTGCTGTCAGCCCCCCTCCCAGACACGACAAAAAAGTGACGGCATACCACTTTTTTGAATTTGTGACTTGGTCCCTCCAGCTTACACCATCCTATATCTACCGCACTGTCTTACCGAAACTCTGGTCGATCGTGGGTATCGTGACAACATCCATGGGTACACTAATGCTACATACCTGCTCTGCTGTTACCAAGTTGTCTTTGCTTGTGCTCTGCACTTGAGTGATTCTGTTCCTCCGCAAGATCTTGTTCTTCACAAACGCCTCAATGTGGTGGTTAAACTTCATGAACGTCACATAGATGGCGTAGCACAGCAAGAGGATGATGGACTCCCAGTATTGTATGTAGCCGTCGTAGTACGTGCCGATGAGCACGCCGAGAAATATGGAGTAGAACGAGCAGTCACGAAAGAGCGGCCACCAAGTCAGGACCAGCACCTGCTTGGAGAATATGGCGCACATACCTATTACAAATAGGATGTTAAAAACTGCACTGCCAACGATGGTGCCAATTCCAACACTGTTGTCCGTGGCGAGGAACGTAGCGATGAGAGAGGTTGCTAGTTCTGGGGCGCTTCCTCCAGCGGCCATAAAGGTGGCGCCGGCGACATCCTCGGAGATTTTCAGCTTCTCAATGATCACGTCAAGAGACGGGACGAAGAACTCGTCACAAACAATGGCCAGAGCTACAAACATGTAGACCATGCCAACACAGTGAAATAACACTGCCCCCTGGCGAAGTTGTTCTAGCGTGAATGCATCACGTGGGAACTCACCCATGTTTTCCAGAGGGTTTGACGACACATTAACTGGTGGCCGATAGCAACGATCTTGTGTGACATTCTGTGATGGAGCTGTGGTGACGGCTAAAAGATGACGGAGATTCACCTGATGAGATGTCAGTAGCTGCGGGTGGTTAGTGTTGTAGTATTGCACACCGTAGCGCGTTGAGAAGATGGCGGACAGACAGCCGATGAATACCGTGCTGGATATGAGTAGCAGGCGCGTCGGTGACATCCGACGGCGTAGCCGCAGTCGTAGACTTAATGACCCCATCCTCCCTGTTTGGTCAGCCATCGACCATTCTCGAAAAGAGTCAATTGAAATGTGAGGCACTCATTAAGTCATTATTTCCCATTAATCTGTAACGACAGCGAGGCCAGACCTGTAAAACAAAAGGCGATAAAATGAAACTTACAGGGAAAGTTCACGTATTTGTGTAAGCATTCAGGCAAATCTGGTTGAAAAAGACACGACTTGGATTCCGAACTAGTTAATTGTAATCGAAATCTTGAAACACTCGCTTCTTACGCTCCAGCCTAATGGCTGACAGCCCTCCTTCGTATAGGAATATAAAGCAATAAGATAAACAATATCCCACATCAACGTTTTGAGGATGATGAATGGGAGTTCGTAACAAACGTGTCATTCTGAACAAGATGTACCAGAGCATCAATAAACAACTTCAGCCCGAACAATCAACATTATGCATCAGTCTAAAAGGAGCTAGAATGCTATAAAATAATAACAACTCACCGTTGTTACAACAAAATAACAAGAGACTATGCAAAGCGATGAAATGCGGTCATGACTGTACTGCAGACAGTTATCTTCTAAGCGCATTTATGTAGCATCATGAAGTATATAGAGTGGTAATTTTCATTTTACAAGTCAAAGAATACATTGTTCCCTCATCTTCTCAATTGAAATTCCTTGGTCAAATTTCATGAACATCCATCAAGGAAATTGGTAGATACTGAGCCAAGAAAAACCTTAATTGCCCACTAGGGGGCGCCACAGTGCCTGTATTCATCTAAAAATCAACCTCCTGCTTACTGACCTCAATTGGAACACATCAACAAATTTCCTGAAATTGCATCAAGGAACTTGGCAGATATTGAGGCACAGGAGAAAAAAAATTTGCAAATCTGGGGGTGGCACAACAGTGGGACACGTCTGAAAATCTCCATTTGACCCACAGTTCATAACAAAAATGGTCATGGAAATTCCATCTGAAGGTGGGAAAGAATCATCGTCTTCAAGACTAAATGTCATAAAAATCTGTTATGTAACTTGATAGATATTGAGGATAACTTGCCACTAGGGGTCATGGCGGTAGTTGAACTCATTTGGAAATTTGCTCCTGACGTCCCATCCATGACGAGAACACGTCTGCAAAATTTCACGAACATCCATAATGTGGTGTTGGAAGATACGAGGATGACAATATAATGAACCCCACACTCAAATTCACCTGACACACAATAACCTGAGACTAATTGCTTACAAGTCCTTGCCCACCAGACAATACCCATCAATATTGAATTAAGTTCAGTTCAGCTACATTGCTATTCAGTCGCTTGGCACTTGTTCCAAATTCATTACAATCTGAGCTTACGCGGCCATTGAACGAGATTAAAACAAATGATAAATTCTAGCCAGTTTATCCCACACAGCGATTTATCTTGGATTAAAAGAAAAAGCCAACATACATCTACAGTTAATGACTAAGAATTCACCAAGGTCTGCAAATTGCACAGACTTTCAAAGCAAACCAAGTTAGCTGTCAATGCTAAATCATTAACTTTAAGCACTTTACTATTTTTAACATTACCATCCTCAAGCATGAACTGACAACTCTACTTTTCACCAAACTGCCATTAAATGGGTCGTGTGACCATGTCTATTTAGTAAATTTCCAAAGAAAAAAGAAAAGTACATTGATAGCAAAACGATGGAGTCAATAAAATGATCAAATTTCATTAGATATCAATCTTCAAGATGAGATCTCAGAAACGCTTTAACAGTTTTTAAAAATATCATTTTTATTTTGTTTTGTGTAATTTTTGTTTCGTCTTGGAAATCATTAAAGTCATTTTTGATAATCTTTAGAGGAATTAGTCATTGGTAAGTCCACCAGGGGGACATCATCACCAGGGACAAGTATCATCTTCTTATGGGCGAGCATCCATGGCAGATTTTCGTCGTGATGTCGAAAAGTAAAGATTAGAGGAATTTAAATTCTACGCTTGGCAGATGTAAAAATATATGTTCCTCACTTGCCGAGAGTTTGGTCAAGCTTTAGTGAAATAGTGGAACATTTTAAAAGCAATTCTTAACTCTTACAAGTGTTTCGAGCACACAGCATGAAGCATAGTACCCGAAAGTTTCACCTCAATCCTATCGGCCATTTCTAAGATCAGATATTCTGAAGTAAGTCAAATTTGGACATTTTTCTATGGCTCTTCAAACACTTAAAACGGATACAGAAACAGGCCTTCATGCAGTGTAGGTCCTGGGCGTCCAAATGGATGCCCTAGCACTAATCTGAGCTCCCTGGCAAGGAAGCCCAATGTATCATTTGGAAGCCCACTGTCAATAGGAACCTTTCAAGTTTGGACTCGCACAATGTAATGAATACTAGGAAGCCTCTGAAGGCTCACAGTGGGGGCTCTTTTTTCACAGCAGGAAGAAATATACAATGTATATACAAAGTATATGCATTGTTGATATTTTGACACTTGGTTGACAGCATTGTAAGTCTTGGTCTACACAGTTTTTTTTAGTAAAAAAGCTCGCCATAGAAGGCTGTTTTATAAACTTAGATGTAAAAACCTTGATCTATGGATTTTTTTGTAAAAAAATCTGTGTGTTTGGGGGTATTGATGGGGGTGGGGGGTTACGCGTCGGAATCATGGACGCCCTGGAATATTGGGAACCCCATTTTGGACACCCTATTTTCAAAATCCTAAAGGCCTGTACAGAAACTGCCATTATTGGTCTCCATGCACTAAACATCACAAGAAAAACAAACTTACAAGTTAACTTTTTTATAATGTTACATTAGGTTCAAATGAATGAAACATTCAATCCTCAACTAACCTCGATGAAAATGAAAAACTTCTTACAAAACAAGACATCTTAAGCGTTTACCTACCTTAGTTTCATTTTACCATTTACAAGTTAACGTTTCCTTCGAACCACCTCATGATATAATTTAGGTGACTAAGTGCTTATTCCTGAACACATAAGATAAAGTGTTTCACAATACCTCCAACGCCAGCAATTATTAATTTGTAAGTCACGAATATGAACAAGACACAGCAAAATTCACAATCAATATTTCACTAACATATTAAACAAACTTGCAATCGAGAAACACTTACAGAACAGTATTTGACTTTTGTTCAATCCAGTAAAGTTATGGGAAACAATACAATTCTTACCAAAAATAAATGTTCAGAAAAAAAAACACTTGGAGTGCTGTCAGCTATAATTATGTTGTCATTCTATGCAAACATTGTTTAATGCAATGTGGTCAGTCTTTGAAAGTGGGCATCTGACAATTTTGATAATAAGTTAGATATGGATCCTGGAAAACCTACAACAGTAACAATGTCCTACGATGATGATAGTTACAATATTCTATTGATCAAGAAAGTTACAATACCCAACCAGAATTTCCAATCAACAGTAAGAATGAGTTGAAAAATATAAGGCCTCAAGTAGAAGCAAACCAAGACACTCACCAGTAACAAACCACAGCTGAATGAAGGCAGTCAATAATAAAGACACCTTGCAAAGAATGCGCGATTTCTCGAGACAGCCGTTACAGAGTATTGATCCTAAATTGATAGCAGATCCATAGATATGCAGCGCTCACGCATTCTAACCTAGCATCGGAAGGGCACATTATAGGATAGTACTAGAACATGACATGTACCAACAGGCATATTACAACAACATAACAGGTAAGTTCTACATTAGGCTTAATAGAGGTTTTAGATACCTCCACTAAAGAACCATTTCAAATCACCTTCAGCTAGTGTGGCATATTCTCACTCGAACATGTGAAAAGGTGATCCTCAAACAGATAGTCTGCCACTCAAATTTAAGTGAGCTGGGTACGTTTTGGGCGCTAAATTTTCGTGAGAGAGGCAAACATAAACACACCCACTTTTAAGGAAGTCTCTCTCATATAACGATGGGATGGGTATTTGGCTGAGCGTGGGTGTCTAAAAGTACAAAATTTGAAGATTTAGAGGGTGGGCACTGAGCCAAAGATGAGTGTTAACTCAGATGAGTATGGTAAATGAGACAAATGAAGACCGGTGCTAAAATACATTACAATGTCCAAATAATGACCACAACCATCCTAACTCAGCAGTTAACATGGTATTAATGCCGATGGGTTAAAATACAAGCTAACAACATAGAGTTCCTTTTTATCAAAATGATTAAATGATATGCAAAAATGTTGCCGGTGTTATGAAAATGCTTTTTAAGGAGAAATGGACATCGATTAAATCAAGAGTTAGAAATTTCTTTTTTTCTCCGATACTTTTGAGTTTCTCAACTTGAAAGAACCATCAAAGTAATTAATGCAAAGACAGAAAATTCAAACACCCATCAGAGTAATGTAGAGAGTAAAGAAGAGAAAAGACGATTTAAAACATTAAAAAGGTTTTATTTTAACGAGATACAACTAAGATATCAGTACCAAGGGACATCACTTGTCCTATTGGTGCGAACCATTGCATAAATACAAGTGGGTGTGACAGGTCCTTAACAAATGCCACTTTCCCAACAATGTCATGACTCCTCCAGCCCATTGAAAAGTGTTCATACTGCCATCTCAGCACCACACAAAATAGGTAGTTGCCAAACCTCCTGCAGTGTGAAAGGTTAAGCGAACACTGACATGTAATGTTTCTTGTAGTAAAAATGGAGAACACCTCTAGTTATTTGAGGGGTAAGTCTCTTTGTATTACCGTATTTGCCGTAATAACCGCCCAGGGCGCTTAGAAAAGCTCGGTTCAGGGGGGGCGCTTATTATAACCCATGGCGGTTGAAACCCGGTCTCCGAAACGGGTGAAATCGGAAGCTAAGATTCATCAAATTTACGCTCTGTGACGTATATGTAATCTTAGAAAGACTTTCAACAAAACTGTGGTGCATTGGTATCAAACCTTACTGCTAAATTACGATCATTTTACAGAAAATTGTGCTGAAATCCCAGGGCGAAAACTCGCCGACTGACTGCCTCGAAATCGCCGTCTTCGATATGGCGACTTCAATGCTTGAATAAAAATGGTTTCGACCCAAACAAATTACCTGAAATCCTCATTAAGTTTTATAAGTAGGGTCTCTAAGATTTTTTAAGTTCCCGTGGAGTCTGGATTAACGGCAGGTTTAAGTACAAATCTGTGCAACATTGTGCCATCTACATGTATGATCGGCAACATTGGCGAGAAAAATGTCTGGACGAACACACATGTTGTTGTCACGTGACGTTTGTTTTGAAGTTCGTCTGCGAGTAAGCGAGCGCGTGCGTGTCACCAGAGTTCATTTGCCAAAGCAGAGACCGTCTTTTGGCCAGAGCCACGCAATCTAACTAGCTAAATGTGTCTAAAGAAATTTGCACAAGCAGTAGGCCTGAACTAGAGCGTGTTTCATTCAGCACTTGCCGGTCTCGTGCTAAAAACTTTCGACATTTGTCTCGGTAAAGCCCATGTTAGTCGCCGTGTAGCTGGATGTGTAGGTAACTATCTGACAGTTATTTTTCGGTGTAAGGGTGTGTAAGCATTCACTGTCAGTTGTCATTTTATCGGATATTCGGCTTAAAAACATCAATTATGGTTAATCAAACAATCCATCTCAAAAATAACGCAAACATGTTTTATAGTATTAGAAATTGTCGAAAATTAGTGCCAATATTCATTTCTTATCGATGCTATGCTACCCGTTTAATGGATAATTCCTGACTAATGTCTTTAATGACAGGTTCATGTATGTAGCGCGCGCTTCCTGGCCATGTGCGTTTAGCACCGAGTTATTTTTATTCATGAAACAGTCGATGTGTCTACTGAAAGGTCAGACCATAGTGGGACACGGTCGTCGCGAGAGCGTAACAACGCTGTTGCGTTCTTTTTGAAGCGCTGCGTTACTTTGAAGTGTATAGTCACCGTTAAATACCAAAGTAGCAGTGCCGCTGGTGGTCTAGAACACCCGTGGAAAAATTTTTTGATAAATAGAAGACGTTACTGTAGCCGAGTTTTAGGACTGTAGGTATGTCATTGTTCGCATGCACATGTTCATGGACTGGGCGCTTATTTCAACAAAGTCTGAAAACGCGTGGGGGGGCGCTTATAGGGGCATGGGCGGTTATTACGGCGAATACGGTAATTGTTGTCAATCCTGCAGTGTGTTAACTCATGCAACAAACAAAAGAAAGTGACATGATATGCAGAGCAAAAGGACTTCATATTGGCTCTGTATTCACATGACTTACAAAAGCTTTCCTTCTCAATATTCTTACTCCACAAGGAATAATTACTGAAGGTAGCCAAATGCAACGTAGGTAAGGTATTGAAATGAGAGATGAAATCAACTACACAGAAGAAAAGGAGTTTGAACTAGTGGTGACTCCCGTGTTGTTTACGAGAGGAGTTACTGAAAAAGGTAAGGGGAGTTGCCACGGAGATAGATCAGAACTTCCATGGTGGGAAAGAGGCAGGACGAATCCCACCTATTGTCCATTGACTAGTGTTTTGACAAAAATGACGTGAAAGTTATACAACCATGTCCCATGGGAGGACAAAAATACTAAAAACTCTGCTTTTCCCTGACTCCCATCCAGTGCATGAAAATCACAAAAATGAGACAGGTTCTAATCTTTTTACTCCAAATTGAAATTATTTCTGTCTTCTTATTCTGCTCGTGTGCCAAGTCAAGATAATTATGTCTCTTATACTGTTCTCAAGTACACTATGGCTGGTATGTATGACTAACCCCAACACTAATACAAATAGTTCCAGTCTGAACTCAAAAAATCAAGTTTTTACTACAGTTTGTATGGTCAACATGTGTAAACTTAGATTAAACAACGGTGAGAGTAAATAATATTTTATACTCAAGTAGAAACAAGACTGTTATTTTGAGTTCACCCACTTGCGAAAAATTAATAGTTTTTGTTATGCTTCAACTACTACAGTGATGGCACCAAAAACACCGGGTGCCACAAAAATTTCTGTTCAAACTTTTCAGCTAGATACATGTTTCCGCGGAAACGGGAAATGTAAAATCACAATTTTTAAAACCCCCAAAACTTTGTACTTGAATAAGTCAACGACAAGTTTTTTGAGTCAATCGATAATATCACGGAACAAGTAACAAGAGCAAGGCAGAATCCATCGCAAATGGTGTGCTTTTAGGGTTATTTATTTGTATCATAAAAATGGCCAAGATGGCGCAAAAACATACAATCCATCCCAAAACAGGAAAATGCCACATTTTATAAAAATCTGTCAAGGAAACTCAGAGAAACAAAAGAAAACAGAATAAAATGAAATTGCCACTAGTGGGCACAGTGACCGTTGGATCTGCCTGAAAGTCCGATTGTCATCTGTTGTTATCTCCATATGAATACACTTACTAAATTTAAGTAAAGATCCTGCAGTGGGCTTATCAGATACAACTATGGGCGCAAAACAAAACTAACACTATGGGGCGCAACAGTAGTCAGTCATCATCATCAAAGGTCGTCTTCACACTGAGAACATATATGCCAATTTTCAAATGATTTGGTTGATACAGGGGTGGACACCAAAAACAAGATTTGAAAACAGCAAAAATGGCCACTAGGTGGTGCAAAATGACTTGATTCCATCCAAAAACAGGAAGATAGCGTCATCACTGCAAGAGATGTCCATATTTAAAATTTTATGAAAATCTGTTGAGGACCTTTGAAGATACCGAGTTAAACGTAAAAAAACTAAAATTGCCACTAGGGGGCACAGCAGTAGTCAGATCTGTCCGAAAGTCGTCGTCATTCGTAGTCAACATCACATAAATACACTTGCTAAATTAAGTAAAGATCCTGTGAACGGTTTAGGAAATACAGCCATAGGCGCAACAAAAACATAACTGCCACTAGGAGGTGCCACAGTAGTCGAAATCATCGGAAAATCATGGTCAACCGTCCTTTTTATATCTTTATAGTAAGCACATACCTGCCAATTTTCACAATCATCCTTTGAGCGGTTTGGTTGATAGAGGGGTGGACGCAAAAAAACAAAATCGAAAACAGTAAACATGGCAACTATGTGGCGCAAACTACGTCGAATCCATCCGAAAACAAGAGGATAGCGTCATCTCACCAATAAGTGCCTACATATTAAGTTTCATGAAAATCCGTAACGGACTTTTGAAGATATAAAGGTAAACGTAAAAAAATTGCCACTAGGGGGCATACCGATAGTTGAATCTGTCCAAAAGTCATCGTCGTCCATTGTTAACATCATATAAATATACTAACTAAATTTCGTAAAGATCCTGCGAACGGTTTAGAAGATAAAGCCATAGACGCAAAAAAAAACTGCCAACAGGAGGCACCACAGTAGTCGAAATCGTCAGAAAATCATTGTCAACCATGCTCTTCATAGAAAGCACATAAATGCCAATTTTCACAATCATCCTTTGAGCGGTTTGGTTGATATAGGGTGGACGCAAAAAAACAAACTTGAAAACAGTAAAAATGGCCACTAGGTGGCGCAAACTAATTCGAATCCATCCGAAAATGAGAGGATAGTGTCATCTCACTAATAGGTGCCTGCATACCAAATTTCATGAAAATTTGTTCAGGAATTTTGAAGATACAAAGGTAAGCGTAAAAAAATAAAATTGCCACTAGGGGGCAGACCGGTACTCGGATCCGTCCGAAAGTTCTTTCATGATGTCCCATTAATGAATATGTGCCAAATTTCATGAACGTATGTCAAAGGGTTTTGGAGATAGAGCAGCGGACGACGGACGGACGGATGCCGCCTGGACGGACGGAGATGACGGCATAATGCGTCCACATATAAATATGTGGGCGCATAAAAATAAATTTAACAAATTTGTTAAACTGTCATGCAATTTGGGAGTTCTAAATTATAAATATGCATTCCATCACCTTAAAAATGTCATTTCCAGTGCATTTGCAATAGATCTTGTGCATGATCAGAAAGTTTTGAAAATGCGAACTATGCTCAACCAAATTTACAAAATATTTTTAGAACAGAATACGGTTCTTGTGTCTTTGTACATCACTCTAAAGTCTCAACGCTGCAGCCTTGGATTTAAGATGCAGTTTTTTAGATATTTGCTTACTTCCTAATTGGTAGTCTCTCTTCATAAACTTAAATAGTTGTCATTCGTTAGGGTTCATGGCTTCAGGCATTAGAGAATACATGTACCATCTACTTGTATTGTTGACAGGGTACATCATATTTCAATGTGTGTGAAGTTAATTGGCATTCCTTGTAATACTGAGAAAAACATGAGAAATTGGTTGGCTCAAAAGAAAGTGACTGAACACACTGCCATAAATTTCATATTCCCAGTTTCAAAATGGTGATTCACGATTGAAAACGTTCACGAGTTACCAAAATGACAACCTCGAATACATTCAAAAATGTTATATCTTAGTCAGCAGTATATGGTACATGCAACCTCTAAACCCGTTTCTGTAAAAAGACAAGCTGGCTAAAATTATTTTTTCAAACTAATTACTAGAAATTCTTAGACTTAAAAGAGGTCACCTTTGTGCACCACAGTGAATCTGAGAGAGAACACTCGGCTCATAGTATGAGACAGCCATGTTCAAAAGGATGCAGTTCAAGTAAGAAGTTCACGACATATCCCTAACGTCCGTGTCAAGCTGTGCAAAGAGGAAATAGTCGCGAACCGGCGAAAAACAATTTGTAGAGTGGCCATGTTCACCCACTCTGGAGTCAATCATGCATGAACTAACAAATAAAAACATAAAAACACCCGACAGGTGAGCTTAAGGTTATCACGTGCAAGCCACGTGCATCGTGTTATGTTAAAACTAATTTGTTTTTAATTCCTAACTTCGTTATTTTCTAACTCATCATGTTCACGTCTACTTAATCCTATGTTGACTTCATTGTGGAATCGATTGATCAATACATGACCACAACTAACAACTACAAGCCTAGAAAATGTCCAAACGCAGCTCACTTCTGAATGGTCATAAAATCTCAGAAGCAATCGTTCGGGTTCGTATGAAACATTCAGATGCTGCAGTGATCACAAAAAAGCTGCAACAAATTTAAAGTGCTCAATTTTTTGCCCAAGGGGTATCAACACAGAGCTATCAGGATTTTTATAAAAAAAAACAAAAGTTATCAAATGCAAATTGACATGAAGCAAACGTTTATTCAAGTGAATATGTCTCGCACTGGATCATCTTATTCCAGGTCAACAGTGCCATGTGAACACAGCTCAAGAGCAGTAATTAATCATGTGAGACTTTGTCAGCTGGGTTTCATTGACTATGTAAGAGTGGCACTAATGTTGCCTTCCTAGTGAAATAAGACTATCAGTTTACTTGTAACTTTCTCACCTAGAGAGTTCAATGCCCTGTTGGTTCAGCATACTCAGCAATCAGATGTGTCCAATGATGGTGCCTCCAAAGGGTGTGTAATAAGTACCCAGTTCAGCCATGAAATTTTTATGAGAATCAGACAGGACTTCTGAGCAGAAGGACACGAGCTGCTAAACCAAGCTTTCATTCCAAACGTATGGAGCATATCATTAATCCGGGATATGCTAATGTGGTACATTTCTACTCACTTTGGACAGAAATAGAGTAAAAATTCTATAAATAAATTATTTTGCTCAAGGTTGGAGCTTGCCTCAAATTCTAGGAACAGGCAATATTGGCAGTACCGGAGACTAAAATTATACACTCTGTAGATTGAAAACAGATTGTCCGAAATTTAAGAAATATGGTGAATGTCAAAATTCAGTCTTGATCCCAAATTCCAAAATAAAGAAAATTCAGTTTTTACATGAGTTTCTATGTCTCAAATTGTAGAGAGGGTCTCATATTAGAGAATTTTTACCATAATTGCCAAAACTGTTATTTTTTCGATTGTAACAGCCAATTACTTTACAGCAATTTACGAAAGTTTTATGACATTTACAGAGTACTAGCCATGTGCTATATGTAGAGATAGACTAAAATTTCCTTAATCCTGCCTTTTATGGAAAATTTTGAACAAATGGAATTGCGTGCTAAATAAGTAAAGACTTATAGTGTTTTGTTCAATCACGCACAATCATTACAGGTCGGGCCCCGAGTCGAACCCAACATAAGAAGAGATCAGACTATAAGGAAGGCAGATCGAACAACTGTTTCAGACAAGATCAGACGTTTCAAGTGGCTTCAACTGATTGGACGACACGTGAACAGCAAAAATTTCATCATCCACCATTTAAAGTCTCAAAAAGCTGAGCACAGCATTTTCTGGTTTAGAAAAAAATTATTCTCCTCACCGAATCACTAAACATACTTTCAGTAAAATTTCTGGCACCCTTCAGAGTTAAACTTAAACTGAATAATTCTTACTGCATATTCACACGTACAGTACACAGCCAATCAGCCCAAATTCCCTGTTATTTCACAGGGCAGAAGCCGACTTCATAGACAGCGTCTTCCCTCATGATTGAGAATAGAGCGGGGAAGCTAAGACATTCTGCAATTACCGTGTAATTCATCCCATAATTATAGCTCTAACCAGCCATTTTTGTCATTCACAGAATTAGTCAACACGATTAAAGATATATATACTTTTGTCTTTTATATAACTGAGATAACAGGGGTCAGTCATCCCAGTTTTATACAGTGACGGGATTAATGGCCAATGAAGATTCACCAAGTGCTTGAACAGGTTTGTTTAGGTAAGCCAACCAATATTATAACTATCAACTTCTGTTTGGTTCAATATAATCCCCGCAATTAAAAGGTTCGGACCACTAATGGCAGAGAGCTTAGAGGCATCTATGGCACTGAGATCCCAGCTTAATAAGGATTAAAATAACTGATGAGTATATCAATTAAGGCGAAGGAGTGAAGTCTTGAGAGCAAACAAAATAGAAAAGAATTGGCCAAAAGAACTTTAAACCATAATGTTCTTTTCAAAGTAGAATAAAATATATTTTCCCTTAACATAAACTGCAACTCCTGTCATTTGTAACCTTGGACATGTACACTCCTGCTTTAACAACTCTCACTTCTGCCTGAGTCCGCTTAGCATCGATCATCTTGCGACGTGTCAGTGTAGTCTGCAGCTTAAGACATCAATGACCGAAAAATAACGAGACTACCATTACTAAGCAAATAGAAGAACAAGCTCACTTAGTAGAGAGAATGGGTTGTAATGAAAATCAGAGAAGCAGAATCTGACCATTAAACATTTCCTCCGACCTTTTAAAGAATATTCCAGTCAAGACACAAATTTAACCAGCGACACCTAAAAAAATAATTGCAGGTGGTCTAATAAGTCGCGTTGTACCAGACGTGCGCATGTGGGCCCATTGCACTGATCACCTCGAACCATTTTTATGCTTTTATTAATATAATAGTTTAAACCAAGCTGAGGGCATAGAATTACCTGACTCAAAGGTTTAGCAGTGTGACCCAGTGGGACTCGAATCCACCACCTTGAGTAAGAAAGAGGGCACCTATCACACTAGGCCAATATTGCTTCCTCAGCAACACCTAACTTTTATTGCTAAATTCCACAATACTACCAACTTGGTAAACTGGTAACGAGGCATTCTGTCGAGCAAGTCTCATTGAACACCAAGATATTTTCTACACTTTTTTAAATTTCAGTAATAACGTCTTGTATCGCTGTGCAACATGTCTATTGCCACTATCTAAATCGAACAGGAGATGTCCAACACTCATATACAACACCAAAAGGAGAGTTTTGTAAAACAACTTGAGGTAATTTAATCAGGATTTGTATCCAAGTTGAACACATTATGATGCCAAGAAACAAATTAGGGCTTATCACTGAGTACCAATTTATGAACTTATCTTACTGTTAAAAAAATCTGCCAACCAAAACTCCAAGCCTTCGATTCCTGGCCTATGTAGTTTCCAATGGTTGGTGCGCAGCTAGTCTACTGAATCCTTCACCAAGTCTACCACTTCTCACTGCAGGCACTGAATGTCTCAATCAATGTCTATTGGGACTGCCTACAGGGGTAAACAACAGCACCACTTTTCCACCAGTAAATCTCCATTTGATCTGACCAATCACCCAGAAGTAAATGTGCTTAACTGTTGTGCAATCAGGCCTAGTAAACAGCTGCAACCACAGACCAGCACAAAAGACATCTCACTCTAAAGGACCAATCTGACATACCCTGGCAACCATGTGAGAAAATTGTTTGAAATGGCACTACATGATCTACCAATCCCTTAACATTTAGCTCAAATTAACATTACATTATGAACCCTTGAGATCTACATAAACTATGTTTCTTTGGTGCCACATACTAACGCAATACTTTTTGGGTACACATCTTCTATTTGCCTCAGTCTATTTCAATTTAAAGGCATTAAAACGCTATCCTGTTAGGCTAGCACATTTTTGCCATCGTTCCACAAAGGATATTTTACAGTCAGCCGAATAAATGACTGGTAAAACAAATGCTTTTGGTGAAACGTGACATACCAAATTGCACTTTTTATTTTTAAAGAATTGTACTCAAGTAAGTTGACGTCAGAGGAAATAAGGACTTAAGATAACAAGTCTGGACATATCGACGTGTCTATCTTGGTCGGCTCATCTAGCTCATTGCTCTACTGGAGTGTAATTCCTAGATCCTTGGAGACGTCTCGTCTATTTCGATGGGATGACACTGATCTGAGTAGGAACTCCGGTCATGTGGGATCCTGTATGGTTACATTGTGAACACTTTGATCACTGTATGCGGACGGATGGCAATTTTAATCTGGCGCATTACCTAGCTGAGAATGTGAGTTATGGCAATGGAACCCTGTGACCAGAGTGACGGCCCTCAGAGTAGTCAATATCATCTCATGAGCAAAAGTGACAAGTCTCGGAGAACATACACATAACTGTTAGATACTGCGATAATTTCTATGCATTATTTCTAGACTGTGATGCACTCACAAATACTTGGCTAAACCTTTATCCAACAATTGTGAAGCGGCCGAGCGTGAGACCAAATTTCTGTCTTAATTCTTAATCCACTTTTTATGAAACAGACCCCAGGATATAAATCCAAAGCCATCAAGAGTGGCAAAAATGAATTACCTTGAGGTAAATATTGGATTTGAGTAATCCGCGCATTAATGACTCGAGATGTGAATAAAACAGTGGAAACCTATCCACCAAGACGAGTCAATTCACGTCATCAATGATGAGGATAGATGTCCTCAGGAGAGCAAAAGAGCGCGTTTTGAAAGACCACTACGTATACCCTAGAGCTGGCACGTGTCAGTAAATATCCGGAGATAAACAAACCCTAGCAACAGTAAGGAGCAACTAGAATGCACAAAAGACCAAACATACGGGGACTTTATTGATTAAAAAACTCATGCATACTATAAACCTACCTTTCATGTAAGAGATTACAAACCAGTACCAGTAAGTAAGGCTAAAAACTTTAAGTAATTTCTGGCTGAAACTTTAACTGTCAATTTCATTTATTGCTTCATGCCATACTCAGCCCAGACATTATGAATCCTGACAATTAGCGTTATTTCCAAGTTCAGAAAGCACCTCAAATAAGTTTAAGTGGTCTAAATCATAGGTTATTTTTGACCAGCTTGAAGTGGTTTATACAAGCTTTGAAGATATATTTTCATGCTTCTAACTATGCTTATGTATAAGGGGAACTAAACCCACAATGCTATTTTAACATAATCTACGCTAAACAAAAACTTTGCATTCACTGACAACTTGTAAATGTGAAAACAAAAAATTCTGTGGATTGATCAATGCAGGAACGCTAACGTGTGACCTTTGTCAAACAATATAGCCAAATAATGGAAGATTAGTAAAAATTTAAAATAAAATTCTACAATCTTTCTACTATCAGAAAATACATATTTTATTAGGCAATAATCATCAGTTTTGAAGATATCTGTTTAAATTCACAAATTTGTCCATAAGAATCTACATAACCTTTAGAACACAACACAAAATACCCACCTGAGTTGATGGCACATTCAAGCCAAATTACACTGACTAGTATATGAAAGCCCTTCCCCCAAGGCAATATTAACAAAGACACAACAAATTGACATTGTTAGTTGACAGGGGCATAGCTATATGAATACCACATACTCAGTAGTATACAGGGGTCTACACAGTGGAATGGCATAACAGGATTAAGACTGAAGGGACAGGATTATTGAATACAGTGTGATGCAATGGCTGAAGAGCTCTTGTGTGTGTCCAAGCATGCAGACAATTGGTTACCATTGGCGACCTTTGACAGTAAAGAAATATTGTTAGTTATTCAAATAAACACTTCAGATTTCAGATACTGAAGCATAAGGCTGTTGTTGAATTGGGAAGATTAAGGTGTTTTTGTTATGATTTCACACAAACATAATTACCAAAATTGCAATTTTTCTATTTTTCTAAGGCTGAATGTAATGTACAAACTATTAGCTATCAACACAGTAAAACTTCATAAATCAGTATTTTGTTGAGAAATTTCAGTTATTGATCATATCGTGTGCCAAATGGGTGAAGAATTGCAGAGCCACAACCGCAAACTCGTGCGTTAACGCCCTGGACACTTAAATGGGTGGTAACCCACAACTTTACAGCATAACAAGATTTCTATGGAATACACCAAGACTTCAATAGAGCCAGCGTGGATGGAGAGCTATAAGTTCAACTAGGTATCTCAAGAAAACAATAGCTGGGGCTCGGGTCAAGGCGAGAACAATTCAATGAACGTCAGACATTAGTTCACTCACTAGTCCCAATACTTTCACGCTTTGATGTGAGCTGCTTATGTCAGCTATCTTCCACTTGAGGCAGATAACTCGACTCGTAACTCTATGTGTGCGCAGTCCCTTAATGGACGTTAGGTGTAAGTCACGAGAAACCAATTAATGTACTGATTAACCTCTGAGAACGGATATGCTGCAGGCTGTCATACACTTCTTACAAGAAAAAATACAAGCAACGATACAACGGAAATTCGATGGCTCGTACACACACAACGCTGTTAATTCAAGGAGGTATGTTCAAATATATATCGACTCAAATTTACAAAAGCCAAGAAAAGGTTGCGCACTACGCAGATATGAGGAAGATTAAGGTGTGCATAAATTCAAGTTGCTCATTTTCCCTAAACTAAAGTATTGATTAGGCCTGGATCAATAGCACTGGTAAAGTAATCCACTCTTAAATTTACCAACACAAATAAGGAAGCTTTAACAGAGGTGGTCATTAGTTAGAATTACTGTGTTGAAAACTACCCTAGTGGCAAGCAGATTGTCTACACATGTAGCTATATGCCATGAATTGTGCGATGACACATGGCTTACCTCAAAATCCAAGTGCTGCCTGGTGGTTTGGTAATTGGACCAATTGTGTTGCTCACCCAGCAGAATTAATGAGGAACATATTATTGCAACATTAAACAAAAGTTTTATGTTGTAAAAGTTACATTACTTGTCCAATTTTCAAAATTCAAAAACCTAAAACATGTGTTTTTCACGAAATATTCAAATATGTTATTAACTTTCAAGATGAAAATTCAAAAATACTATTGTCGCCCCCAATGTGTTTATGATGGTTTCATTATCTAGAGAACCATGACATCAGCAACATGAGAAGATTAAATTAATCACAACAGCAAGGTCATGTCTTCGATCTAAACCAGCAAATTGTGTGGTATGCAAACCAGTGGTCACTTGCCCAATTTCGACCAGTTAAGGTGGCAAAATAAGATTTGTTTCATAACATTACAGACAGTTATTTTCAATCCAATACAGGATGTAACAAAAATAAAAACATTCCAAAGATTCAATGATTTAAAACATTTAACAATTATGAATGTGTTTTGGAAACTTTTATTTCATCAAAATTTTCAACAATAGTAATCAAGGGGAAAATTTACTTAATTATTCCAAAATTCTATTTAAGTGCGGCTGTCATCAACGAACACATGGCGACACTTTGAGTGTTTTTGACAATACAATAGGCATTTGAAAAATCGAAAAAGTACAATTTTGGCCATTATTTTTGTTTGAATTTGAGATAACTTTTACCGTCAATAACTTTTGTGAAATCCATGACAGACTAATGCCCCTTTCAAATTTCATTGCATTTTTTTATAATAAGTATCACCCAAACATCCCTAAAAATATGTTTCTCAAAAATCCAATGCCTTGTATCCTCGTTCTCACAAAACTACACCATTGGTATAATCATCAAGCTGCACTTTTCAGTGTGGTTCTTGTGTTCCATCCAGTCTTCAGTTCACAACAACTGTAGACAAAGTATCTACTAAAGAATACTTTATGGAGAATTAAGGTAACCACTGGCCGGTTGCACTGAAACGGTCCCAAACAGAAACAACAGCTCAACATTCCCTAAAACTTTGCATTTCAGAACTTTCTTACTCACTAATGTCATTTTTCCATTTATCCTTCTAATAGAAAATTTCTCTTTTACTAAGAATGTTTTCAAAAAATTACCAAAAAACAAAAAAATTACTTACTCCTTAAATTCACAGGCATTGGGAGGGTCCAGATTTCTTTTTAGTTATCAAAGCTAAAAACTCACTAAAGGCCACTGCACATGATAGTCTTCGTGTTGGGAGGCCTCGTCTACTTTTATCAGCTACAATTTACCGCGTCACTGAACCTGCGTACAATGAAATTTTTTTCGCGAACCAGCGAACACGATACAATTTTTTGTCGGCGAAATTGTCGCCGATCATGTGCACTGGCCTTTAGCAAAACAGACAAGATAGTGGACAGTAGAGATGATCCTTTCCGCCTTGCTCCACTTTCGCGTTTAGACTTATAATTGTTAATGGTTTACGGACAAAATGAAGCTGTCAGCTGACCCAGGAAGCCCATGAGTCCGTGACCCATGTTTGGCGGTCCGTTAACCGTGTTTCCTCGTGAATATGAGTCCGTGTCCAGTGTATTTGGGTGCGTGGTTGGTGTTTTAGGAGTTTGTGAGTCAGTGGACGGTGTTTGCAGGTCCGTGAGTCGGGTTCATCCGTCCGTGTCCGTGTTTATGAGTCCATTGACTGTGTAGTTTAGGTACCTTGTTCATCCTCATTTTTATGACTTCAAAATCCTATGCCGACAACAAACCCCAATTCTGCCCCTAAGGTACAGGTTTCTATTGGCTCTTAATAATGACAGCAATGGTGAACACTCACCTTACATACGTCAAAATTTCCTCAAATTTGAAAAAAATAATTGCCAAAATTGTGATATTTCAACAGCTCCATACATTGTCAGAATGCTTAAGTTGAACCATGTGTTTATTTATGACAGTAGAATAGTAAAACTATGGAAATAATGAAATAAAGTTTTCTTCCAAATGAATCAACTTTTGTTGAAAATTTTGACAAAAAATCTGCCATATTGTGTCGTTAATTGAAGGAATTTGACCATAATTCGTAATTTTAGTAATTGTTAATTACATGGATATGCACTGCGTGGACAAAAGAACTTTCCCATTCAACAGGTGGCGGCCAGACTTCTAGTGCCCAATTCTAGATAATAATTGGTCCAGACTTCTAGTGCCCAATTCTAGATAATAATTGGTCCAGACATCTAGTGCCCAATTCTAGATAATAATTGGTCCAGACTTCTAGTGCCCAATTCTAAATAATAATTGGTCCAGACTTCTAGTGCCCAATTCTAGATAATAATTGGTCCAGACTTCTAGTGCCCAATTCTAGATAATAATTGGTCCAGACTTCTAGTGCCCAATTCTAGATAATAATTGGTCCAGACTTAAGTGCCCAATTCTTGATAATAATTGGTCCAGACTTAAGTGCCCAATTCTAGATAATAATTGGTCCAGACTTAAGTGCGCAATAGAGATTACACAGCAACACTCTAATCTTCCTGCATTTACTCACAATGCTGTCAACATCCGCTAAGCACATTTCCTGCCTCATTTTCATGCCACTGGAGTTTCACATGTTAATTGCTGTTGTCTGATTCTTTACAAGTTTTTTCTCGGTTGTACTCTATTCGTCTTTTCAATGCCAACAAAGTATTACTGCTGTGCTCTGGGCTACAACTCCGATGTGAAAAAGTTTGATAAACTAGACAAATACCCATGGATGTGAGGCCTGAAATTTTTCGCCTTACCGACAATTCAATGAAAGACACGACAATATGCCTGATTTCCAAAACTAGGTCAGCGCTTTCTTATCTCCAGGACAAAGGAGAGTTCTATGGCCATGTAATCTGGGCGGGCCCTATTCTAGAGCCATTGGTGGTCCAGTCATTCCGAATTCTAGACAAGAGCAACGCAGAGCATTGAAATGCGCCCACAATTGCACCGCATACGGTATCCTTCTAGGGTTGTTTATTGGTACCATAAAGTGGCCAGTAGAGGGCATATATGTAGTATCTTGTACTTTGCAAAATGGAAAGGCATGGTCATTGTCTCCTCAATAGGCTAGGGGCAAAATGTGAGTAATCTTCATAATACAAGCACATCCTATACACCAGTTGCTTAAAGCACCACAGAAACATAGAATTAAAAACAAATTTACCAACATACGAGATTAGCACAGCATTAGAAT
>NMRA01000079.1:257347-369797 GCA_002633005.1 Phoronis australis
TGACTCAGTTGAACTACTTGATTGTGGTAATCGCGCGCGCGGACAAAGTTAACAGTAACCACAAAGTGGAGTTGGAATTCTTCGCCTAAGTCACCTGAATTCCCGTATATATGCTTCATCGAAGATATACTTAGAAGCAGAAAGAGTCACTGAAGAAAGTAAGAGCCTTTTAGGTGCTAATTTTAGGTGTAGAATGTATTTTCGACGAGGTGAAAACTTTACCAGTGAGCGGATTTCGACTACCGCCCGTTTAAAATACACGGGACGAAATTAGTACAGAACGTGATAGAACGTATTGTAGTGCGAATCTGAAGTTCATTTGCCATAACAGCAATGCTTTTGGACATTTTTCGAACTAAACGGCTAAAAACTCGAAGACAATAACAGAATACACTCTGCTACCGTATTAGGCAAATGACCAAACGACAAGCTTTTGCCCCACTTCCCGTGACGTCACAGTTAAGTCTCACATAATCTCGCGTTATTGTTATAAACTCGCAAAAGGCCTATTAAATGCAATTGCTATTATTTTTCAAGACCAGCAGCTGACTTAAAAAGTTTAGGAAAGCAGACATGAGCAAATACAATATTCGAAAAATAATACTTTTAATGTAAAAATCATTATTTTACCCTAAAATTGAAACATTTGAATTATTTTTGCACTTTGTTTTGAAACTTTATGTGAACCCGGCCAATATTTAGGGAAAATTTAACTTACTTTTTGGGATTCCAAAACAGACATTCTAAAAGCACAATCAAGAATGTTTTCTCAGAGAACATTTTTAACATGATGACTTCACTGAGAGCTGATTTCCAGCCAACAAGGAAATAAATTTGCACAATTATAGACAAACACACTTCAACTGATTTTGATAATCGAAATGTCTGAGCAGAAATGCTTAACGGAAACATCAAGCAGTATAATATCAGTACTTCTCGTTGCATGGAAAAGTCATAAATTATGCTAATGAGTTGATCAATAAATATAGTCTGATATATTGTGCTCATACTTGGGTCACCAGGTATCACATTTGGTCAGCAGGTGGGAAGATTGGTGCTCAGGTGTGGACAGATTTGTGCCTCAGGTTTGGTGATCTGAATAGAGGGATTGTACATAGCTACAAAATCCAATGCAATGCATAACTTCCAAGTCTGCAAATGATCATTATAAGTTTCATCCAATAAGTTCATCATGTACTACTATCATATTTAATGAAGTCGACCCCCATAATCACTATGGAACATCTGGATCCTGGCGTTCAGTAATGCTAGGACTTCGCTAAAAAGCATTAGGCTTGGCGAGATTACGTGACATTTTTGCCATGTGTATTTTAAATGAGAACACGTGATTTTAGCTAGGTCCTAGCGTAGGTCCTAGCATTACTGAACGCACGCCTGACCTATCCAAGCTCCAACTTCCCTTCATAGTGAACTTTCCTTCCAACTCACCTCCGAGTTCCTAGCAGCATGACGGATATCAAGATGGCACTACCTCCAACACTGCACTCAGGATTTACCATTGCACATTACAAGGGAGTTGTGTAACTCCAACTCCACAGTACAATTTACCTATCAGAGGAATGTACACAGTTCTTTAAGTCTCAGAGACTTTATAATGCAGTGACCATGGACCAAAACTACCAAAAGGAGACAGTAGCACCATTGTTGGGAAAGAGACATTAAAGATAACAGAAAATTGGGAAGAAGTTTTGCAATACACAAAAACGTTTGGTGATTGAACATACAATGACAAACAACTGAACTAGAGAAGTCAGTCACGCTGTGCTCAATGAGATTTGTTTGAAAACATGGTCTCTGCAATAATTTTTAAAAAACATGATTACTGCTTAACATCAAACAATTCAATGGTTTCATTTATACCAGAACTCTACCTGGCGTGATTGTAAAATAATGTTCAGCATATAGAATGTACCCATGATCAAAAGACATGATTTGAGAGAAACCTACAGGCACGGTCCTAAATCAGCAGCGCATGAAATCTCCTTAACGACATAATCATAACAACAGCATGGGAATCGCCTTGTCATATGTGACCAGTATTTCAGAGAGCCGCACTACCACTTTGGGATTGTAAAGCAAATAAATGGGACAGTGTTTTGGGGTCTGGCAACTCAACTAAAGATAGGAAATCAAGGCACACATGTTGACCAAACAAGTCACTTACAATAAGTAAATATGACTTGCTCTTTAAATTCGTGAAGATGATGTTCCCATTTGTTTGAGTTAAAGAACGAAACCATGTGCAATATATCACAACGGCAAAGTAACCACATAGAAAACTTCTGTCTTGACCAAGCTCCTCTCGTACGATGAACTTACCCGTTTTATTATTAATGGTAGACTAGTGCAGTCTGAGACCTGCAAACGGCCTCTAGAAATGTACAAATGACAATAGTACACTTAAAGCGAATCGATGTTACAATGTCAATGCCCTGTTTAGTGTTTATGAAGTGAGTTTAACAGAAATAAAAATAAAAATATAAGAACTTAGGATTTTACGATCTTCACAACTTTTATTACCAAGAACATACATTTTCGTTTTAAAGTAACTACCTTCATTATAAAGGCCCGCATTTCTTTAAGTATTTTTTTCACAATACTGAGTCAAAACATATAGAAAGATACATTTTTCGAATTCTTGGTGAGCGAATGCATAAAACAAACACAACTAGTGTGTGGGCATTGTCATGTGACCGGTGATTTTTCCTAAAAATTGTCTATTTTCATGGAAATCACCTCAACTTACATAGACATGAAATTTACAGGACAAAAACTGAAATCTGTTCATTCATTTATTACAGTAAACGTTCGGGTTAACGCCCATGCTCAGTTAACCGCCCACCCCCTAGTTTAGGTGGATTTTCGATTTAACCGCCCACTGCTCGGTTAACCGCCCCCTGCTATTTTTGAAGATTTCAATTAAGCGCCCCTCCCCCCCATTTCTTGAAATTTCACGTTTAAGCGCCCATGTCTGGTTAACCGCCCACCCCCGATTTTTTGAGTTCCCCCAATTTAACCGCCCAGGGCGTTAACCCGAACGTTTACGGTAAACTACAACAGCAGCATGCGCGAGATTTTCTCTCACGACCTTTCAGCTATATGTATGTGGCTATCACAGAAATTTGAACAATTAGGGAGATTAAGAAAACTTGTTGTGACAGTAAACAGTGTCGTTTTTCAAAAAACACAAAATATTTGTCCCTTAAATTTGATAATGACCCTGTATCCTGGCCCTTTTAAAAGCCTACACTGCCAGCGTTCCACCATTTGTCTTAAAGCTAAAACTGAGTAACTCCTGAATGCATGGGATTACAATCCTGATGCAAATGGATTTGTGCAGCAACACTGAACAGAGCTGGGTGCATTAGAAAGCTTTCAGGGAGATCTGTGTTCAGTTTCACTCCCCACTAATTACTACGTATTTAGTGTATTGGATTGCTGATTGAGCCAGTCTGTGTTACCTGGGCTCTAAATAAACATTTATTTAAGGGAATAAAAACAGATCAGAACAAAAGCGGATTTCTGAAGGTAGACCATTAAGTGACAGCTAATTATTGGCAACAAGTAATATACAACAGTAGGGCCTGAGCCCATATGATGTTCATTGAAATGTCTGATATGAAGCACTAGTGCCCAGGTGCGTTGCCATACAGCAGTGTCACCACTTTCAGCTAGAACTTTGCAGGAGACAACTACATTTAGGGTTTTATTAAACATTAAGTAAAAATTAAGAGAATGTCAGTCTATCACTAGCCTGAGCATGGTTTGTACTACGTAGATGCCCCAAAACAATTTTAGGGAAACTATTTTTCAATTACTTACAATAATCAGCCTTTGAGCAAAAATGGCAATTTAGGCAATTGTTTTGTGAAGAAGTACCCTGAACTATGACTAGGGCACACTGCAGACTTGGGTTTAGTGCAGGCACAAGAGTCACCCCCTCCGGAGTAGTTGTAAAGAAAGTGACCAACATAGCTCAGTGCAAAACAATGACACTTTTACTAAAGTAATAATACAAGTTCAACTGCTTTTAAGTAAATAATGCGGGTTACTTCACTGAGTAGATAGCTTATTTAATTCTCATTTTATACCCACTCTATGGTCTTGTGACCGGAGACCGCATTACCCTTTTTAGTAGAGTCATGTCTATTTTACTATCATAGCCGACTAATGGCTATAAATTTAGTGCACTGAGTGAAAACGACACAGTCAGTCTGTTTAATGATTGCTATTCAGTGGCGGACCTAGGAAGCCCCAAGGGAAAGGGCCAATTACAATTTCCGAAGGAGATATTCTATGTACCGCTCAAAAATGTCGTGTCAACAGTGTTTTTGTCTAGGTCTTGTCCATAGACGTTATGCCCCTGAGGTCTAGTAGAGCCGTCCATGGCTTGGCTGTTACGACATTACCCATTGCGATTCTCACACACTCTTGGTGAATTTTCATCAATATTGCTTTTCTGTTAACAGCTAAATTCCTCTAAAGTCCCGTCCACCCTATGAATTACCTTAGAACAGTTATTAAAGGAGAATGCCACCCAAAAGCAACCTATTTTGTATCAATTTAGATCGAGTAGTTCCACTCGATAACAGCAAGTTCAGTTGTTTTACCTGACACCTAACGGCAGATGGAGGTGCTGAAATTAACCAATGACGTAATCTAATCGGTTCGAACGCAGTCTGTTCAGCCGTTTCAAACACGCTTAGTGGTGTCAATTTATTGCTTGAATTCACCATTTTACACCAATAAATCATCAAAATTTGATGTAAACCACTTACAAATACATTGAGTTCTTGAACAAACGTGTTGTTTTATTTCATTGTTACGGATTTATAGGCATTTGAATGTACCGTACTAGGCTACAGAGTTCGGTAGCCGAGGACAGTTTACCATGGTCAATCGCGGGAGTTTGGATCTTAGTGTTTGGTGATAAATTCGAATCATTCTTCCGTGAAATAAAGACGGGGGAACATAGCTGTGTGTTGTACTTTTAGACTTAAGATTTTTTCAGTTCTAAACACACAAAACGTTTGTTAATCCCCGCAAGTGGTTCCGAACCCGAACCCGATCACCATGTGGAATACACCCAGACAACTTTTATGATGCCTATTCAGCACGCCCTTTGTATTGATGTAGATCCGAGCTAATGAAGTGGAAAGGTAATAGCTAGCATTACTGTCTCAACAATGGTTGTTGTTAGTACCCCCAATTTGGTTTTCTCTCCAGAAACTCTCGAGAGTAGTTTTGGTACATTATAAATATTACAAAATGACTAAAAAGGTTAACTTGTGTTTACCCTCAAAAAGGGCCACTTTCCAAAGGAACGATGTTTCATATTGGTTTTCGTTATTTAATTTTTAATGCTTCTGCCCACTTGTTTTTTTTTTCTTACCTGGAACGTGTTGATAACTTTTTATCCAAGTTTTAAACTTGAAGTACCAAAGCAGATTTTGATAGCCAGCTAAACTTAATTAGTTAAGTTCATTGTGAGCCCATCCCTGAAGTTTCCACATTACAGGTAGGCCTACACTAAACATTTCACGTGTCATTAAAGTTTAATCTTTATTAGAACTCAAATAATAATATATAAAAGTGCAAATATGGTGATAACCAGAACTGATGATTTGGAATGACAACTTCGGTGGCACTGACCATATATAACTATTTTAGCTCTTTGTCAGTAATAACAAATGAAAAGTGGGCACAAGTTAAGTGCAACTGTTTCCTGGTCAAAAATCTGATTAAACAAGTTTGAAAGAATATTAAAAAATGAATCCATGTTAACTCTGATCAGCGTTTGTATATCCACCCAGTATATCAATAAGCACAGTTTAATAAGTTTATCTCATCGTACCCAATGGTTGTAATTTTTAGATTACCGTATTCGCCGTAATAACCGCCCAGGGCGCTTAGAAAAGTTCGTTTCAGGGGGGCGCGAGTATTATAACCCAAGGCCGTTGAAACCCGGTCTCCGAAACGGGTGAAATCGGAAGCTAAGTTTCATTATATTTACGCTCTGTGACGAATCTGTAATCTATGAAAGACTTTGTACAAAAGCGTGGTGCATTGCTATCAAACTTTGCTGCTATATTATGATCACTTTACATGCTGGAGGTAGAGTACCTCATTCTAAGTCAACTTGCCTTTAATTTGCCTTTAAAGTGCAAGTTGTACTACCCCATGCCAAATGAAGTTGTATGGAGGTCGCGAGGTATTGTTTAATTTGCAATATCCATGAAACGGGCGTAAGCACGCCGCATGGTTATCACCTATGGGACATTTCAGTTGTTTTCCTTTGTTACCTATGTTGGACATAACAATACAGAACTCATGAATATGACGCACCTTAAGCGCAAATCAGTCCATTACCAATAAATACTTGCCATTCTCTTTATTATAACAAAGAAAAACAAAATGAACAATGGGTACGTCTATCTATCAATATCTATGCGACGAGCTTGCGACAAACTTGCGACCTAGATTTCCCGTGGGATGGACTCCCTCAGGCTCCATCAGCTCTGGTGTAAGTTTCAGACAATGGGAACAGTAAACTCGGGTCTTGAACTGAAGTTAACAGCACAAGTTAAGACTCTGAAGTAAAGAGGTGAATTTATAACCTGACCTGTGCAATGTCCAACTTGCAAGGTCATATTAGCACCACCTAGTGACAACTCTGTTGAATTTGTTGTCTGATTATCTAGGGAGCTAATGGTAAGGGCTTTTGCTTAACTTTGTGGTTATCCACAGTTAACATCATAGCTTCAAAAGTGGCAGAATAACTGTACGGAAAAAGGCCTTTAGAGCTGGGTCCAGACTGGAGTGAACACAGGCAACAATATATGTCTATGTTATTGAATTTGTGTAGTCTGCTGACTAGCACTCATAAAACTGTGACTAAGCTTCATTTGGACAGAAATCAATTACCCCATCCAGCTAAGCTGATCACAATTTAACACTGATTTGTGGCTTTCTGATGACAGTAAAGTAATGAACCATCAATAACAATCTCTATGAATTCTATTCCAAAAATGCCAGCAGTGAGACGACAAAAAGGACAATTTAAACAAATAAAATACCACAAAGATATGTAACAGAATACTTAAGATCAAATTGCGTATGGTCTAGCAAAAATCTGATAAAAATTCACTTGTCAAACGCTGAAGACTTTCTCCAGGCAAAATATGTAAATGAACGCCATTTGTGTTTCGTCAATCTCAACAAATTGGCACAAGATGCTTAAGCAACATGCAATTATTCGGAAAAGTCTGAAAAATTAACATAATCTGACAGCGACAGTTTGTCCTGCGTCAAATTCCATAATGACTGACACTTCAGGCCGTTTCATGCTAACTTAACTCCGGTACGAGTGGAGCGTCGACATTAACTGCGAAAATAACTGAATGATTCATACTAGCTTCAAAAGCTTCGAAGTAAACAGTAGATGACGCTGTCGTCATTGAAGTAATCATAAGATGGTGCTGTCTTTGCATCCTGTGCACGCTAAGTTTTTTTTAATGTAACAATTTGATAACACTATGTGCCAATTGACATAAAACTTATTTCTAATTCAATTAGTAATAATTCAAGCGAAATAAAAACAGCTATTAATGACAACACTGCCCTTTAATTGCTGACGATACCAGTGACCCCTGGCGATAACTTTGATAAGACTGAAGTTGACCATTTATATCGCACCGCAGCTTCAGCACTCTGCTGTTAAATACACAAATTTAAACACTGTTAACTTCCATCCCAGACCGAAGTTAATTGTTCATACTGACCGCAACTCCCCAAAACATCGACATGTCGACGTTAGTATGAAAGGGCCTTTACAATGCAACATCTTGCATACAACATCAATTTGGTGCAAATCTGCCTTCCTGTTCATCAGAGTTAAAAACGTCACAAAACGGATTTTAACTAAACAGTTAGTTCAGTTGAAAAAGCCCAAATAATGCTCATTATCGGTACAACTCCAAATCTTTTTAAACTTAACTGATTTCATGTGAATTTTTTAGTGTAAATTTTACTTTTGGTGGTGTACCCGACTACCTAAAATGGCCGCCGTAGTGAGTGACAGCAGACTCATACATTATGGGTACTCACTCACTCAACTGCTGCCACCTGCAGTGAGGATTTCAAAGAAATCCATTATCTAAAAAACTTGAAAAATAACAGTAAAATAAGGCAAACATAAATAACAGAGCTGAAAGTTACAAACAGTTAGTATTTTAGTGATATCTTCAGACTGACGAAACCCAACCTGTGTTCTAAACTGCTAAATGAAACAAGAGTAACTTTAACAGAGCAAGCCACAAAAACAATGTATTCATCTATCATTTCAGCTCGAACATGTCCATTGGGCTACAACACCTTCAGTTCATCTTACTTAAACACTAGACAGCTGGTGAAGGTGCTACAATTGACCTGTCGCAAGCTCCGCCCCCTTGCGTAATGTCGACAAACAAACAAACAATAAGTTTTACCCGGCAACGTGTTGTTTGTCAGGTAAAATGATGGCTTGGAAACAAAGGTGTGTCAAGAATGCTATGTTCTGATGGGTCAGTTAAGCTGTCAATCAAAGTCCAGGCGATAGGTCAGTTAGCCTAGCTACTACGCAACAACACCTTATCACTATTTTGCATAATTAACACTTGGCGTTATCCTTTTGCATCAATAAAACTACAAACCCCAAGGCAAAACCCTTATGAATTTATTAAATTTCTAATTAAATTCAAGTGTTGTTTCATCTCAAGAGCAAATTACCCAGTCAGGCAGAGCATGTACTTGCTTGACATATTACAGACCACAATAACTTGAGCTGTTTTTACACAGGGAACAATTGTCGAGGTAATAGTCGTCACCGCACGACTTGCGCTTAATTCAGTCGCATTTGCATGACATTAGATGGCAAACTGGATCAGCATGAGTCATTTACACAAAGACTGTGTGCGCACACTCGCAAAAACAGTAGTGAACATCCAAACCATGTGGAATGCAACTTGCTCTGTGTCAGTTGTGTTTACACACACACCTGCGCCCAATCAGCTGTTCCGTGTCAATTGCTTCGTAACAGCTGTCTGGTCTCCCATGTAAATGTGGCTTCAAATGAATTTCTGAGTTAAATAAAGAAAGATCACCTCAGGGTATTCTGGAAAATTTGGCACAAGATTAGATGTGATCGACAGGTTGCACACAAAAAAATCAGTAGTATTTATAACTTTTCAAAAGTGGCGATATTCACTAGACAACAACAAGCTGAATCAAATCAAATTGATTTTTTGAAATCCTTACGGTAACTTTATTGCATCCAAAGCCAATATTTTTAAAACAAAATTTTAGAAAAATAGTGCTAAACATGACTTTAACTCACCTCAAAAGGTATTTAAAAGTACTCTCAGGATAACGCCGTTTATAATAAAAGCAATGGATAACACAACAACAAAAATCGCAACTAAAGTGCATGTAACAGAATGTTAATACTGCGATAAGTGACACCAATACTTTACGCCAGGATATAACCACTTTCCTTTGCATGACGTGCATGATGACATGAAAGCAAAAATTTTACGATCACAGTCTTTCCATTATTAAGTCTTTCATGCCGATCTCTACGCTGAAACACGCCATCACAACATCAAGAGTTCTTCTCCTCAATCAGAAATAATTTGGCAAAGAAACAATGTACGACAACGCAAAGTTGAAGAAATGATGCCCAGCTATCAAAAGCAGAAATGGATGCTTGGCATTGCATTTGACGCCCAATACTACAAGATAATTATTATTATTATGTTATGCTAAAGAGGAGTGCATTGATATACCCCACATTGTGCACATCGCAAATGGAAAATTTATCAGAGAACATCTCATTTTGATTAAGTGGAACACATCATCCACTTAAAGGACTACATTAACAAAGGGTGCCTTTCATTTTCTATGTCTACAAGCCATACTATTATTACAACTATCCCACAATCCTTTACATAAATGACAATTGTCGCTCACAAAAAGTGTAGTGGTTCAAATAGGTGTCGCTTAAGTATGAGTAGCCTGCTCAACAGTAACATACACAACACAATTCACAATTATTTCGTTGAACGGACAGCAACATTTAGACACTGACCAGATGAATGGAGAACAAGAGGGGGCACGCTGAGTTGGCGCGATACATTACAAAAAACTTATTTGGTTTCAGTCACAGCTACTCCCTACAACAACTCAGCCTCAAAATTGAAACTAAATTCAGACACCAATCTAGTCCATTGCTAAGAGTTTTTGTGGTCAAACAGTTTTAACTTAAATGGTTGAAAAACGAGGCATCATTCATCTATTTTGCTGATTATTATTGTACATATTTCTTTGGGTAGAAATGGTTCCAAGTTAACTTTTCATAAGAAATTGAAAGCTATACAGTTTGAAAAATCACCAATTTTAGTTCTCGAAATATCAGTTTATATTAGCCAGGGTTCTATTGCCATGAAATCATGCTTCTATAGCAACTTAGCTCCGTTCCACATACAAGGACCTTAGATCAGTGTTCTCAAGACTAACAGGCGTTTTGACAACAGAAGCCCTTGTACAAAATTTTTGACAAAGTAAAAAAGTTTTTAGTGGCAATGGGGAGGGGGGTCATAGTACCTGTCCGTAATCATCATGGATCTGATGAGACATTCTCTATGTCAAATTCATCAAAATGTAGGACACCACGTAGGGAATTCCTCAATCCTGGGTGAACTGTGCAAACAATCCAGTTTGCATGGATCCAGAATTCCTTTGACTAATATGTGGCTAAACTCTAGAACATGATAGGCACTTGATATGGCTAGAACCAAACTATACACCTCACCTGAGCGAGCCAACTATTTCCTAACACCCCATCCAGCACTCCATAGGGCATTGGGTGCAAATAAGACACAGATTTTTAACTGAAGAGATATAGAATGTTTATATTTACCAAACACTAGCTCTGGATTGAGCACACAGTGTGCTCACAATGTGCAGGTCTCCTCCAGCAAAGGTCACTGATAAAATACCTACCACTGTCTCTCCCTTACTGATATCTTGTCATCAAGACTATTGCAATAAAAACTTCAGCTATAACTAGCGTTATCAAATCTCAAGTTTACTAGTATGAGCGCATTGAGTTTGTCACAATGGCCATTCCTGGCAAGATTCAAATGTCAAGTGGACAAGGGAAATTGCCAGTAAAAGTTACACGTATTTGATAAATTTAACTGAATTATAACATTAAAATTTTAGACATTTCCAGTACAACCTTTGAACTTGTACCGACTTTTTGGTTTGATGTCTAAACAACTTTAGGTCAATTACCAAGTACAAAAATGCACACGCAATTGAAATCTAATATTAAGTAGCCTGACATTACCGAATGCAACAATTACGGTAAAGACGTATTTGCATGCTCCTACAAGTATGCTAATGTATAGCAGGAACTAAACGACAATGCTATTTGAACATCATCTACACTAAACAAAGTGCAGTTGTAATCATTGACCACTTGTAAATGTGAAAACAAAAAACTCGGCAAATAGGTGACCTTTACTCTAATGACGTACCTCAGGGCTCACTTAAGCCCGCATCATGCAGTTATTCCCCAACACCATATCACCATACTCGCTAGACACTGTTGAGTGATTTATGGCAAATTATTTTCGACACAAAACTCGTTCTTAAAAAAATTTGGCAATGTTCAACTACTTCATATTCACATGGTCGCTATATGTTGTGTTTCTACAGTCATGTGCTAGCTCAGTTTCCCAAATAGGGATATCCAGTGATGTAGTGTGGCATAGGCGCACGTAGGCGCAGCCAACCACCTTTTGGCATTTGAACGTAGCGCCTACGCAATGTAAGTTACGTTCAGTGCTTAAGGTGATACGGTGGGCTTTCAGGGCGCCCACTTAACTCAAATTTTACCACTACAGCACTAGGGGTATCATCGGTTTGAATACACTCGTCGCATGGTTTAGGGTTTAAGTATAGACTAAGCCGTTACCCATGCTTTTGCACGGGACAGCTAGTGGGAGACGCCGAGGGGAAATAGCTACACCAGTGAACCGATCGAGTGTTCATCACAAACAGGAATACTTCTTGAAGAGACCGTGTTCAAAGCTTCAAGCAGAATTTCTGTCACCTGTCAGATTTTAGTAGGCAATTAAGGTGTGCGGCTGTGGGATATTCCCCTTAAGGCAGTACAAATTTCTTTACAGAACATTTGACCCTGCCGTAACACAAAGTACGGTAATCAGATATTCTTCAGTTTAAAGTGAAAACTAAGAATGCATTTAAAATATTGTATAGTACACAAAGTATATAGACGTCAGTGGCGAATTTAGAGGGGGGCCAAGGGGGCCATGGCCCCCCATAAAATTCTCCCAGCTTCCATTTGGCAGTTCGGGGGTGCAAATGTCTGAAGGGCAAAATTCTGGCTAATACTCTATTTGCCGTGTCCCCCAAACTCAAAATCCTGGATCCGCCCCTAGATGTATTTACAAAAGTTGCATCATAAATGTTCATACTGAGGTAGAAAGCCTGGAGCTAGGTAGCTGTGTGTAGAGCTCCGTTAGATACCGAAATTTCACACAACCCAGGTGCTCAGCTCGTCACCTCGTCGTGAAATTTAGAGCTAACATTACTTGCAGGGGTGCATGCAGAATCTGGGAATGAATCGACATTCACAGTGCCCGTTACCAAACAGCCATTTATAAAAGTAAACAAAATCTAATAAACGTTATTTTTTGTAATTCTGTAGGTCTGTAGAGGAGCGGGGGAGACAGAGTTTGTGCAAACGATGCATTTTACATAATAGATGATGGGCTCAACAAGGGCAAGTTGTACCAGTACGGCAAGTTGTACCTACGGCAAGTTGTATCTACGTCAAGTTGTTCTAGGGTACCTTAACGAGCAGTTCGGATGACAAAGAACAACACCATACCTTATTTCACTTAAAGAGACTATTACACACACCTCATGTAAAAAATAATCTTTGATTTACGACACTAATGTTGCCATCAATTTGTTCTTACTTGTTGATTACTAAGATTAGAGATAATCACTGGTCTTAGGGAACAGTGACAATTTGTTATTGGTTGAGATCAGCCTTAGGACAGTTAGTTATTGGTTGAGATCAGCCTTAGGAAACAGTGACAGTTTGTTATTGGTTGAGATCAGCCGAAATATGGTAAAGATTCTTCAATTCAGGACAGTGAAAAATTAATTATTTCACTCATGGTGGGAGCTAATGTCCCAAATTCTAGAAATATGCAATACTGACATTCCCAAATTCAAGAATCACCGGAAAGACCACAAAAGCACCCACCCTGTAGATTGAAAGCATATTGTCTGAAATTTGAGAAATAGGGTGAACGTCAAAATCGCCCTAATGTCCTATATTCCAGAATCCAGTTTTTGCAACACATTTTGTGTCCCCCATTCTAAAGACTGTCCCAAGTTGGAGAAATTTTAGTGTAATCATATCATGCTATGGGCCAAACCTAGTAGCCACTCTGTCAATCATTCCTCACCCGAGTAACGAACAAGTTGAGAATTACTAATGACAGGGGAAAGTGAACTAAATCCAGTTTTTGATTACGAATCAGTCTTGCAGGTGGTTTAAAATGGTTAACTAATCAGCGACACAAACGATACGAAATCCGATGCAACAAAACCCGAAGCAACATATCACCTAAGATGGCATAATCCTATTCTTTCTTCAACCATGTTCTCCTCACTATAGCAACAAGAAAAATCATACCTGGGTATTTGATCACGGATTAGGGACAGGTGATCAAGGCCAGTCGGCTTCCGATCGATCTGACGTGTCATGCAGCGAAAAGTACCATTCTACAGCATCACCTATGGTGACGTAAAGTCAATGAACCTCGAGAGAAACTAATTACTATACTGGATATTTGTGCCACGACAGCAAGTCATTGTAAGAAAGAAACTAATATTGACATCAAATAGGGTAAAAGGTTTAATTATCGTCACCCCTGTGATGAAGACACAATGGCAAAAGCAGTAAAAGCCAAGACACACAGAGGAGAGAAAGCAGGCGATGAGTTTTAAGCTGACTATGAATATGTGCTGCAGTATTTTACGATTTGTCCCAAGAGACCTAATGAGCCCACGGTATCTGTAATCGCACTCCAACGCATTGATAGTTGAGCTAGAATCCAAAAGCCTGGAATTTTGAATATAGCAACAACAAACTGAAATATGCTAGTCACCACATGCCTGCAGAGTAGCAAGCGGCCAGTGACCTCTGCTCCCTGCAGTGAGATTTCCGAGATTTTTTTACCAATTCTCCATTACCGATTATGCCTTCAGACAGCCTCGTTCCCACCTCCAGTGCGCAGACGGCTTCATAAAAGCCGCAAATACAGTCAATTTCCTGACAGCATAGACTTCCTTATTTGAAAAGTCATGCGAGTTGATCAGGTGTCGTTACTTTCACATTTAAAACAAGAGCCAAGCAAAGCATTGATATGCACCCACTGTATGCTTAGTACCTCACCTTCTAAGGCTAACATTAAATCAAAAAGTTTAAAAACTAATAGTTTTCAACATTTTCAACAAAGAAATAAAAAACGCTACAGACATGTTTGAACTAGGCATAAAAATTAGCAAGTCTGGTCCAGTTCTTTTCATAAAGAACTATTAAGAGGCCTGGCAGGTCAAAGATCACTCTTCACTTGACTTGGTGACCCAAGTGCAATAAGTCTAAATTTTCTTAGTTTTTATTCCAGTGGAGAAATTCGACAAAATAGAATTCAACATGTCAGCTACATGTTTCCTAAATAAGCGAGGAATTCTTTTAACTCCATATGTGTTCCTATAACTTTATTGACATTAAGTATAGCATCGCATCAGAATTGCAAGAAAAACTCAATACACCATGAAAGCTGCTTTGTATTGCTGTGATAAAAACCTACGATTAATGAAAGAGCGCGCTAAAACACCTCGCAAAATCAATCCGCTTAGAATTACCCCCATTGATTTTTTTTAATATTTAATGTCGAGTAACCTCTCATTAAAAATCGTATCAACGTGAGAAACTTCCCACTAAGGAGTTTCCTGTGCACTTAAATTCAAGCCCTCAGAACAGCATTAAATCCGTAAACAAACAGCCTTTAATACAGTCACTACAACAAGCTGCCAGACTTACCAAATCTGGGTATTTACAAATGAAACAGCATTCTCATGCCATCCAATCAAAAAGGAGACCTGGGCTCCGTAAAAATTCACGAGAACACACACCAGACACCAGTTAAGCTTGATTCTTCATCATCCAATCCTCAAAATAAGACAGCATAACTTAACCTTATTCAGAATGACGTGACATGTTAAATTAGGGTGAACTCTCACCAAATTAGGGTACAATATGGCGGACAAGTAATATTTGTTCTCTCATTTATTCCACTGTACTACATTTATGCTTTTCCATCACAGTTCTCCACAATCTGCGTTGAATTTGAACTTTGTCATGACGAGTTTGCCTTAAGCAAATTAGGACATTTTGGATTTTTGGTACCAGTTCAGGGCTTTTATTCCAAGACATGAAAACAAATTTCCCACAGCATGAACATGGACTTTTGAACACATCAAGAACTTTCAACTGTAATTCCTGTCACGCCTATCATGGAGGAACAATTGCACATGCTGAAATTGTGTACCACTGATTTTACCATAGGCTTTAAGTTTGCCAAAAGAGGTCGCAACAGAATGGCCAGAATACCAGCGTGCCAATTACTTGAATGACAGCAAACGGGACACCTTTGCGAACATTAATTTTAATGTTAATGAATTGTTTTTTGCCTTTTTCGATATGCCTTGAATGTTTGGACTTGGAATTGATTTTGATTTTTGAATCTTTCCACAAACACATTGAGGTCACTGGTATTTGATTGTCAATGTTTAACACTTTTCTCCGGACACTGGTTACGTGTAGCACCTTAAAGCCACTGCCCCCCCCCCCCCCAACAGGTGTGCATGTGAGTAATGTGCGTTTAAGGGTATGTAGGACCCTAGAAAAATTCCAATTTTTGTCAACTTCGGGAACATCACATGTCAGAAACGAGTGCCAGGATCCACGTTATTCGCTCTAAGATACTTTGCTTTGTGTACTGCTCACAACACAGAGTTAGGAATTGTTTTGAAATGGTCCACCTTTGCAAGAGGGGCTATCAAAATTAAGCTTCTGCGATTTTTGTAAAAAACTTTAAAGTTACATGAGCCACCACTGTCGAATATATCTTCAACTCGTCAAAAATACGAGCAGATGACCTGGTTTGAGTAGAAAGCATTTTTATTAACACTTTACAAGAAGAAACAGCATAATACCTAATCCGTAACACGACTGCCGCGATTTGGTCATATTTACTTTTCATGTTTCGAACCTAGTTTTCCGAAGAAACTTATACCCTTTCGTAAGACAACTCTTTGGTGCATTGACTTGTTCTCCAACGTATTTTTCAACGTCTCTGTGGTTAATTATTGACACATTTTTAAGATTTTATATCCAGATTGGACTCGAAAGACCAGCCACTTAACTTAAGCAATGTCAACTTCCGCTCTGTTTATCGCAGTTAGCCTCGCTTAGGATTTTAATGTTTGCCGCGTGAATTAGGTCTGTAGAGTCAAAAATACAATTCTAACAAATTTCTACTCTCATAAAAAATATACTTTTGCAGATATTTTGCTAAATGTAAAAACATGTCGATGAAGTTCAACAGAACATTAAAAGGTTCTTGAAGTACAATAACATGCATTTTTAATGTAATTTAATTTATGAATTAAGTCTATATCAGAAATCACATCTTTGTTATTTTTTCACATTTTTGTAAAACAGCATTTTTCAAATGTTAATTTCTATTGGCTAACGCATGTCTGACGTCACTGAGGCTGTACCGTGGGTGAAGGCAACGAGATAAATTAAGCATATTTTATGTATATAGCTCATTGGGTGAATGCCTCCTGGCTACAAATACTGTGCTTAATGTGTATAATTTGTCTGCGATTTCGGCTCTCAAAACTTCATAACACAAGTTTACTGCCATGTAGTGTTGACTATTATGGAACGATGGCATTCTCAGCATCACTAGACCAGGAAAGGGCCCCCGACTGCGTAGCCTTGCCTAGGTTCAAGCTGTATACTTTAAAATATATAGCCGTTGCATCGAAGTGGGTAAAAAATAAAATCTGACACAAAATTGGTTTCATTAAAAATTACACTCTTCCTTGAGTAAACTAAATTATTTACCGACGTTGAAAAAATTGGCGTTCTGCCATTCACTCTGTTGCTAAAATTTGTGTGCTTTCGGCGCCGTCACCTGTTGCCTTATCCAGGCCAATTTCGTTCCCCGAGTTGTTCTTCTTCCAAGTATAACAAGCGAACAAACTGTTCTTCGAAGTTGCGTACATGTCACAACAAATTATTAGAGCTGACTTCATTCCTATCAAGTTTTTAGTATTTCAATACCTGAGGAAACCAAATTTCGGAACAAATTTTGCTCCTGTGAAGCTCAGCATCATCTCTCGACAGATGTCGCAAAATTTTAGGAAATAGCGTATGTTGAGCGTACTGTTTTCTTTGTTACAAAAAGCTGAGAATTATGAGATAAAATAATGTATATTAGATTGTTTTCCACTTAAACGACTCCAGCGGGCAAGGTAAGCGTCAGTTGACACCCAGATATTTGAACGCTCCCCTGCCGGTTTAAGCTCTACATGTTGATACGAGTTTCGCAATGAGGTGAAGTACCCAGGCTATGTGAAATTTCGGAGTCTAATGGGGCTCAACACAGTGTCACTGGTACCTAGCTGTATTTTGAAGATAGTTTTCATACAGCTGTCTGGCTGGATGAATCAACGTCACAGGAAAGAAAAACGAAAAAGGTTGTGAGTATGCACATGTTGATCTGTCAACTGGACTATACTATGTACTCGCACGGCTAATGACCTATATCTCTCTGTGCTATACAGACTCAGTGACGTCACAAAAAACAGCGCTTGTAGTGAGGGTTTACGGAACTAATAAATTTTTACTTCTTAAAGTAAAAAAGAAAAATACTGTGCACTATTTAAGAATATGTGGATGCCAGTAACCAACCATACTTTCAAAATTCGTATTAAAATGCCAAAACATGTTGTTCAGACCTCTTTTAAGTAGTTTAAGGTTATCTCAAATCTTATTTAGTGGCCTCCATTCTAACTCGTAGATCCAAAAACTAGTAAAAGCATATATTTTCTGAAAGAAAAAAGATCAGGGAATATGGCATTCAACAGGCACCAAAATTATGGCTCATACATAAGGCAAGAAATAAATACACTGTGCTTCCGTCATTCAGACTTCTAAGGTTCACATTTCAATGAAAGATTGACTATTCAGGTATTAGCTGAGGCACCGCTTTTTTCAGCAGATGCCATTGTCGTGGGTTATTGTTTTCCCTCTGGCCATGCTACTATTTCAGTAGATTTTGGCTGCTTGCATTCACACTATTGTTTACTTCTAACTTTGGAGAGAAACCTCGGGGCAAATTACAATCGACATTAGTGATGTTCCCATGTATTTCGGAATCCCAGAAATACATCAGGACAAAATACACTGGATTAATTCCACAAATGCTCGTGCCGCCAAAGTATTTATGAATACCAAAAAATTATGTCGCCCTTATTGGCAGGCGTTGACACTACATAGCCAGTGGAGTAATAACATATACGCCACCACCAATAATTTAATGATACAGGTAATTGTAATTTAAATTGATTAAACAAGCCACATAGGATACCAATTTTGTCCCGGTATAATTCAGTGAAATTTAGTGAAACTCAGAATTCCGGTAAATATCATGCCATTAAAGGCAAAACAAGAGAAACCTGGAGCATTGAAAGGCAACAACGGCTGCACTGCAAACGGTGTGCTTTTAGGGGCATTTATTTGCATCATAAAAAATAGCCATTAGATGGCATAGAATACAATGAAACCTTCCAAAAATGGTGAGGTGTCATCTGTCAAAGTTATTTGCCATAGTTCATGAAAATCAGTCAAGAACTCCAAAGATACAAAGTTAACATAAAAAACTACCACCAAGAACCACAGCGATTAATTGAATCCTTCCATCTGCTGTCAAGTTAACAGCAATACAATGGCAAAATTTCAAAAACATCTTGTAAGGGGTTTATGTCAGCCGTAGATGTAAAAAAAATGTCACTAGGGGGCATCGCAGTAGTTGCACCTACTTGAAAATCAACGTCAGTCACGCTCTTGTCAGTAGGAACACATCTGCTAATTTCCATAATTATAAAGTATGCATACTTTATCACATGCAGAAGACAAAAAACAGACTAAAAATAATTAAAATGGCCACTGTTTGATGCTGTCCCCTTCATAATAGAAACTTGTTTGCAAAAATTTCATGAAAAAAGCATCACAGATCTCTGAAGTTACAAAGGCAAACGTAAACAAGAGCAACGCAGAGAGTTGAAATGCGCCACAAATGCACCGCAGAGAGTGTGCTTCTAGGGGTGTTCATTTGTATCATAAAAATGGCCATTACATGGCGCAAAATGCATCAAATCCATCCGAAACTGCTATATATTATAGAAATTCACCAAATTTCATAAAAATCTGTCAAGGAACTTCTGAGAAACCGAGGAAAACAGAAAAAATGAAATTGCTACTAGGAGGCTATGGGCACAAAAAAACAACTACCACTAAGAGGCACCAAATTATAAGAAGTCATATGAAAATCATCGTCAATCGTCCTTTTCACACTAAGAACACTAATGCCAATTTTCACAATCATCCTTGGAGTGGTTCGGTTGATAGAGGGGCGGATGCCAAAAACAGACTAGAAAATGGTAAAAATGATCACTAGATGGCGCAAAATGTGTCAAATCCATCAGAAAACATGCACATGTCATCGTTTCAATAGAAAGCTATTTACCAAATTTCATAAAAATCTGTCAAGCAGCTTTAAGAGAAACAGAGGAAAATGGAAAAAAATGAAATTGCCACGAAAGGGGTGTTTGTCATCGTTCGTTGTCATTTTCATATAAATGCACTTGCTAAATTTAATAAAGATCCTGCAGACGGTTTAGGAGATGCAGCCATGGTCTTAAAAAACAAAACTGCCACTAGGAGGCACCACAGTAGTCGAAGTCATTGGAAAATCGTTGTCAGCCATCCTCTTCACATTAGGAAGACATGCCATTTTCACAATCATCCTTAGAGTGGTTTGGTTGACAATTGGGCAGATGCCAAAAAACAGACTTGAAAACAGTAAAACTGGCGGTGTGGATTTTTCTGCCTAATACCCCCTTTTGCAGGGCTGAAACCAATGCAGTGGGCCTTTTGTGGGGACGAAATCGAAATTTAGGAACCTATTTGACCGGCACGGATCCCAAAACACTTGCTGAAAAAGTGCTACCTACCTGCAATGTTTGGTACATGCCTGTGGGCACCTAGTCAATAAGAGTGACCCCCCGGAATGCAAGCCTGGGGCTAACACAATTACAGCCATTAGCCAATGGAAGTTAATTATCACGTCAACAATAATTTTTTCTAACTCAATTTGCAAACCATATTCAGTGGGTTTTTTTAACGTAAAGAATCTTGCAAATACATGGATAAAATGAAACAGAATGGTTGTTCTGCTTAAATAATCAATGTTATAATGAAACATTAACAAATACTTTTTACAGAAATTTATTATCATTGATAAACAAATACAAAACCAAACAAACAAGTACATCCATTCATCCACACATGCACACCTCGGGAGACTGAACATTCTTGTATATCGTATAAAATAAGCAACTGCTACAAGTTCATGTGAACAATAAAATTTTTGCATTTCCCAGAGAAGCTGTTAATACACAAAATTTTTATATGCAATTAATTTTTCAGCATTTATAGTACTCATAAGTATATGTAACAAACTTGTGAATATTAGGTATATTTTTGTGACATCTCTGCTTGTAAATGTACTGTTTGGCTAGTAATAGCAAAATGGTAAAAAGAAAATCATGTGTGTCATAAAGTCCAAGAATAACACATTTGTAAGAGACAGAAGCTGAATGACACGTTTGAAGCAGTTTTCCGAATTCCTTAACATTAACAACTATTGACCAGTCACCACCCGCTGGTGGCAAATGCAGGCAGTGACCCCTGCTGATATCTCCGTCAGCATCGAAGTTAAGTGTTCACATTGACTGAAGCTTCGCTAACACTAAATCGTCGGAGCCAGTGGGAAAGGCCTTGAAGACTAAGCACAAAGTTCACAAAGAAATACTTTCACGGGCAATGGTATGTCAAATTTCAAACGGTGTATTACGTGTGTGAAGACACTCATGATATACAACCATCCGAAAAATTCTAAGCCACTGTACTTACTTAAGTTACCCCCCCCTCCCAGTCCAAAGTGTCACTAAGCTGTTGAGATAAATTAACACCACATTGTGGCATGCACTGCCATTTCTCAGGAGACAGCCCCCTCCCAACATCGCCCCCCCCAACCCCGCCCCCCCCCACATGAATGTGCCATCTGTAACTACAACCAGGTGGTAGCATAGCTGTAATTAACTTGAGTGGACAGGATCTGAAATAATAAACATCAAGAAACAGCAGATACCTGCTGCAGAAATCAGTGGTCGCCCGGTAACAAATTAACAGTATCTGGCTACAAACTGGGTAATTGTAACAAACTTCCCTTAAGTAACAGATGAACAGAAAAGGTTAGATAAACACAAGATCATGAATCGCTGAAATGTGCTGCACTGAACGACATCAGCATCAATCAAAATTTCTTGACAAGACTTGATCTATCACTCTATGATATACTAAATATTATGTAAGACTTCATTACTTAGTAAGACACAGGTTATGATATTTTTGAGGATACCGTGAAATCACTTGAACTGCTTTGCTTATAATTCCATTTAAAATACACATACGTTAAAATCTCACACCAGGACACATAAAATTTCATTTTTCCATTTTTTGATAAAAATATTAAGTTCCAGAGAAATGCTTTTCCCTGTTCAAGTTCTCTACCATTAAGCTCTCACCTGATATTTTCAAAATTGTCAGCAATCACGACAATGTTATTAGCCATTAAAAATGAAAAAGAGCACATAAGACAGTTATTTTTGTCCAAAATTGGTGATATTTAACCATAATTTTAATTTTCAAATTACTACCTCTTGACGGGATGGGCTTAGAACAATACAAATCTTTTATTTCCTAAGCCAACACTAGCACATTATCTCAAAATAAATTCAAGTAAAACAAAATCTTCCTTGGTCAAACATCACAACACAAGATTTTTAAGATGTCCGAATTTGGTGGACCTCAGAAACGTGCCTTCTCACTGTAGTTTGAATTTGGCGAGCTAAATCTCTTTTGAAAATTTATTAGTTAGCATGATTTGTCGCCAACAGAGTATTTTCGTAAGCCGTGAAAGAGAAACTTAAGGCATTACTAATTGCACACTTAAATTCAAGCCTGCAGAGCCCATTCGTGTCACTCAAACCTTGAAATGTGAATTATACAGACTCGAGAAACAATCGAGTTATTGTGGTATCATCGTTAAGACTAGGAAAAAAAATACATAGCCAGTGATACCGATTCCTATCTGGTTCAAGCCTTTAGCGGCATGCAAATTGCGTGAATCTGAATTTAGCAATACTAACACATTTTCCTTGCTAGAAATTCCCCGGAAAAGAAATCTGATATTGATGACATCGTCCAAAAATCCGGCGACTTCGCCATAGATTATCTCCATATGTACACAGATTCTGTATTCGCAGACAAAAAAGGACGCCATCTTGTATTATCGGGCATCAAAAGGTATGGCAGACAACCATTTCTTAGATAATTTCTTCCATCTTCCTATCTCATAAATTGTCCTTTGCAGGACTATTTTTTGAGTGGCCATGATATATTATGTTTGGCAGATCTAGGTCAACCGATTCACCACATGGTGACTAAGGAAAAAAGTGTAGGACTACTTTTGAACAAGAATGGACTTGCGCACAATTTGCATCGTCCTAACTTAAATGCTAAAGGAGAGTAGGAACTAAACAACAATGCTGTCTTAACCTAATCTACAATAAACAAAGTGCAGTTGAATTCACTGGCAACTTGTAAATGTGAAAACAAAAAAATTCTGCAAATAGCTGACTTCTGCACTAATAATGTACGGGAGCTAACATAGCTCGCATCATCAAGTGTTATTCCCCAACACCATGTCCCGATACTCACTAGACACGGTTGAGTGACTTATGGCAGATTACTTTCGCCCCAAAACTCACTCTTAAAAATACTTGGAAATTTCAAACCTACTTTATATTCGCATCATTGCTATATGTGGTGTTTCTAACTATTTTGACCAAGCAATCTTAGATATAAAGAATTAGCAAGTTTCATTTTATTCCCTTCCATACTGACTTAGCTCCATTCTGAGCGAAGCGTCAAAGAAAACTGTGAAGTTAATTGAACTGTTCATACTGGGTTCGGTACATTAAAGTAAATAGTTGGTGGTGTTGTCGTCATCCAAGTTATCGCGAGGTAACACTGATGCATCCCATGCACACTAAGTTCTTTTAATATGACAATTTGAGAAAATTTATATGCGCTAATTGGCATAAAAATTATTTCTAATTTGGTTGGTGATTATTCCAGCAAAATATAAGCAAATATTAGCAACGACACAGCCCTTTAGGTGTTGACATTAATAGTGGCGGTGATAACTTCGATGGGACCAAAGTGGACCGTTCATACTGCACCGCAGTGTTGACACTCTGCTGTTAAATCCGTCTGTTTACAGCGAATTAACTGGCGCTGTTAACTTCGATCCAGGACCGTAGTTAACCGTTTATACTGACTGCAACTCCCCAAAACATTGACGCGTCAACGTTTAAGTATGAAAGGGCCTAGACCATGCCTTTCACATCAATGTATCTGATGAGATCTTTTCATCAAAATCACATACCTACAGGTAAATAAGCATAAGTCACGAAATCTAAGCTTATCGAAAGATTGTGAAGGACACAAAAGTTTAGTAGCATGAATATATCTTTCAGAAATGTTGTCTCTCACTTGGCTCAAAAGTATAAACAACGGGTGCTTTTTTGGTGAAGTTCAACGCGTGCGTATTTAACATATTTTTATGTCAAGTTGTGTTACTGCAAGATACCCTTTCAACAAGGTAAATAGTGCCATGTTCATGGAGGAGCAATATTTATAAAGTGATAACATAGACCTGATAAGATTCAGAACTAGATATACGCACTAATGTAAATAAAAATAGAAAAATAACAACGTCTATGATAAATGCTTGTGAAAAAAGAAGACCTAAAGATAATCTATAAAAACATACCTTTGAACAGTGTGGGAAGTCAATGTTGATACAATTCAGCAAATGCTGTCACAATTCAGACTACTCCTCCAGCCCAGGTCAATTGTATCAAAGTCGTTTCGGGTTTCCTGCGGAGAGCTACTATTTACGTTTTGCCTTAATGCGACTGCAAGCTCAGTCTTTGCAATGTTACACGAATATCCCCCTTGTATGACAGTTGCTGGAGACCCAAGGTACCTAAGCACATTTTCAGTTTAACTCGCATGTTTGTATCATCACTACTAACAGGCCATTAAAGCTGATATGTGTAAAAAATGACCAACCAGGTTACACAGCCTCACTTTCAAACCACATGCTCTTTCACTGTCACGAAGCAGATAGCCTAAACGAATACACGCGTACGATAAATCCCACATACACTAAGTGTACTTGTGATTAGTTCTGTATTGATTTCCAATTTGATACTAGCAATTAACCAAAGTGTTGTGTCTCTAAACTCGAAAAATGGTGCTTTAAGTTATTAAAGGATTGTGAGGTATACGTGGGTTGACCAAACCGCAGGTACTACCAATCACTGTTGGGCTCCACTATCAAGACTTGCCATGGTAAGGAATCAAGATAAATGGCCGTCTTTGTTACCAAAGGTCACGTGTCTTGAATAACTTTTTTAATTATTAATAGTAGAATCTCTGCACCACAAAAACAGAGTATAAATGTCCGTAATCATGCGACTTGATTTTTCACGGAGATTGCTGTAACTTCCATAAAAATTAATTTTTTCGCGTGAAACTGTCTCTTCATGAAATTACGTAAATATGTCTGGGACTTTCTTTTAAGGCTTTTGAGTCCAAACTCCAAACCCCCAATACCAAAAATGAAGACCGTCAACATTCCTTGAAGTCTTTTTAACAGCTGAGCTCTTAAGGACTATAAGGTCTTATAAATTCTCAAATATGTTTTTGTGGCCAGTAGAACAAAGAAACAAATTTTTTGTACTGCTTGTAAAAACTTCACACTGTAGAAAATTGTTAATCTCTGTGAAAATCACCATTGTTAAACAAAAGAAACAGCCATACGGAACTGACACCCAGGACTTAAAATCTCTAGTTTTGATTAATCAGAACTATCAAAACCTAAGAAATTAGTTTAATATGAAAAACAAACCTTGATAACCAAGGTATCCAGCAGCCTTAATTCAACCAATGAGCTGAAGGGTAATAAATACGACTGTAGTAATCAGTAGATATGATACTATATCTTCAGAATCCTATTAACAATGTATACAATTATTATTGAAAGCCTGTGAACCAGCAGGGGGACTGGTACTACAGTATTTTGACACTGCACGATTCTTGTGGCTTAATTGTTGAACACACCAAACTATTTCACTTATAAATAACATACAGAATTACAGATTAAACGAACACTATTTTTAAACGGCATTGGTTAAAACATAGCTTAGCTTCATATTCACTAGCTCACTGAACCCACTAGGTCTGTCTTATTGGCTGCTCTAAACCAGGCATACATTCAAATCAAAAGTATACCCTCGTCCTTGGTAATACATGTGTCGGCCATCGTAGTTTGCTCAGTGTTCTCGCAGCGACGCATGATGGCGTGAAAATTCAAGTTAGTTATCACTTGACTGGTGAATGAATGATTAAATCCCATTTTCTTGTAAGGAATTTAAAGCGCTGCATTTCACCTCTGTTTATATGTCATTGTTGAATTCACAGCCAAAGTCCTTTGGACTTTAAAATCATTACCACATTCATCCGATCAAGACTTATTGGTGAATCAGTCAGCCACTCCGTGCCATTTTTTAGTCAAATTTTTAGAGTTCCCAAACCCCAATAAACTCTGAAATGTTTTCTTGAGTGACTGGTGATTTCAAGGTTCTTGTTGATAATGAAAGTAGAATGTCACCATGGTAACGAGTATTTTGAGGACCATTTTATGAGAACAAAGGGCGTAATTCAATTTTTGTTTAACCAGCTAAAGAGGGTGAAACGCATGTTTAATGGTTAATTGAATGCACACTCAGACATCTACAGTTTTGTAAAAGATAATTTGGCACAAGAGCTTCGCATAAAAGTAAAAGTGTGTGTGTCTTTAAAATTCCGGACATACCAGCAGTGCTCTCCACAACAGAAAATTTAAACTTCACTAAAATTGCAAAATTCATGTAGGTGTTTGAAATTCCATAGGGCATTTTGGACTTAAGTCCCGAACAAATGCACTGAACCAGTAGCAAAAATCCAGAATGTCCTAATTTGCTTAAAGAAATTACTAATCTCCCAATACATCAAACTCTTTGCTGCAAAGGTTTTTAAACTCAACAAATGCACTAAGCTAAACTCGCCACGGCAAAACTCAAACTCGACTCAATGACAAATCAAAACAAGTTGTGGGGACCCAGCTTAATTGGCATTTAGGCACACTGGCATAATTGCTGGGGCAGATACAGGATTTTGAGTTAGCGGGGGACCAGGGCAGAGTATTAGCCAGGATTTTGCCCGTCAGATATTCGCACCCCCAAACCGCCAAATGGAATCTGGAAGAATTTTGGGGGGCCATGGTCCCCTTGGCCTCCATCTAAATCCACCACTGAAATGCAGGCCTCTAGAGTATAGTAAAAGTTTGCAATCTGTTTCATGACAAAGAAAAGACACTTACTTCCAAATACGTTGTCACTGAATTCTAGAACATTCTAACCTTCAGAGAATAAATCTGAAAAGAAAAACATAATTATGTTAAACATTACCAAATGCAACTCTCTGGTGTTCAGGAAAAACAGGTTTTGTTCTCGCCTTTCTGCAATCAAATGTCTTGCAGGTCTATCAGAAATACAGGGTAAACCACTCTATCATTACTCACATTTCTTAATTAAACCTTTCAGCGTGCAAGTACGGTATACACACAAAGCCCATTAATTTTGTCGGCACTTAGTGTTCTCACACAAGTCACAAGATTTCTAGACACTGGAGTAATTAGAATCTACAACAGATGGACTTTCACACCTAGAACATTCAAGTCTTCTTTTCCCAGGCATGCTATTTCTCCAAGGATGTTAGTGACCATTAGTCAAGACATTTGTCAGCCAATCACAGGTCTGAACTCCAAATGAACAGCATCAGTACTGTGCTCTATTTGACTCCTATTACTAATGAGAAACTGTTGTTTACCTACAATAGCAGAATGCCCACCATAGTTATTGGTGTTGGTAGACTATTAAATTGTTGTTTATTGATCTTGGCAAGACAAGAGAAATTGTTGTTGTGGGGAATTGCAAGGCAGTGATATGGTTAATGTAATTGGTTTGCCATATTTTTGTTGGTCAATGCCAGGTTGATGTTTGAAGAACTCAAGTCAAATTATGTGGCGATTCCTTAAGGAAGATAGGGGACAAGAGAAGAGAGAGGGGGAGTAGGGGACGCACAGAGGTGGGGGGGGGNGGGAGGGTGTGACCTAGGGAGGACACACTTTTTATTTACAATGAGATGAAATACATTTCTGATTAAAATTAATAAGAGACCTTCTATACTTAAAAGTATCCCACCGCTATCAAGATGCCCCACCCCCCTTTATATGAAAGCATAAAATAATAATTTAACAAAATATATATATAGATCTACATACGTAGAAATACTGGACTTGATGACTAGACTTAACGGTAATATAAAAGGATCACAATAAATAACACTAATCAGTTTAAAAAATTCTGCCACGATTCTGGACAATGTACTTAAAACTTACGTGATCAGTATGCCAAGTTCTCAGGTCTTAAACCAAATATCGAAAAATCAGTTTCTAGGTCTATGGATTGGTTCCAAGAAACACTGTGAGACAACCGTATGTTCTCAAAGAAAACTAAGATAGGCCAGGGAAACTTTTACTGTATTGGGAATTACACATAGCATAGACTTGGAAAACATTTCAAATTTAATTAAATTATGATAAAAAAGGAAGGAATAAATAAAGCATTGCATTTCTGGTCTGGATGTAGTCTAAAATGCTTGGGAGAATTACAGTGGTATAAACTAGTCCAAAACCAAAATTAACCCACTCCCGTCTCCGTCCAAAGCGTTCATAAAAAATTTAGACCAAAGGTTTTTAAATTTATTTGGGGAGAAAAAATGATAGAATACCTAGAAAAGTTATGGCCCAGGATTATGACAGTGGAGAATGTAGAATGGCCAATTGGCTTCTTACATAAAGGCACTGAAACTTACGTGGGTCCGTAGATTATTAAATGCAACGCTAACTTGTGGATATGTTTGGATTGAAGCATTTTGGGAAAAATTTAGACTTCTAAGATGTTTTGGAGATGACAACTATAATGAGATCTACCAAATTAAAACAAATTCTGGGTGGAATTTTTTTTCTATTTTGAAAGAATTTGTGTCATTGACCCCGGGAACTTTGGCGAACGTAGAGGATCTCATTTATCAACCGATCTGGTTCAACTCCTCCATTAAGATTAGCAAAAAATCAGTATTTTTAAGTTGTGAAACGATAGAGGAGTAACACTTGTATATGATGTATTGGATAAAGATGAAATTTTTTTAGATTAAGACTTTTTTGTAAAAATATTTTCATTTAGACCTATGATAACAATTTTCGATGGGCTTAGGAAAGCAATACTGTCTGGCTGAGTTGGTTATATAAATTCAAATACTAAAGTTGTGCTACATCTACCACATTATCCGGAAGTGCTAAACCAGATAATAAAAAGTAAGAAAGTGTGCAGATCAACGTATGATATAATTTTATTTGTAATATGAGGATAAAACGGCTCTCGCAGGATTTTCAAGATGAGTAGTGAATTAAATATGTGTTGGAAATCAATGCACTTAAATGATTTTAATTTTTTTCTAGACGTCAAATTGAGATGGTTCCAGTGTCGACTAGTTCACAAAATATTATGTACAAACTATATCTTTCTAAAATAGGCCTCTAGTAGTCTTCTGCTTTTACATTTTGTAATAAAGCCTCAGAAACTTTGAGGAACTGATTTTATACATTGTAACAAAACCAGAAACTTCTCAGATAATATGTCTGAATTTTCCTTGAGTGATAGAGATGAAACAACAATGAATGCGAATGTTCTTTTTGAAATTAACACATATTCATCAACAAACAAATAATTTTGGTTCCAGCAAAATATCACACATACTGTCAAAGATTGGGGGAGGGGCGTTTGACCATCTAGTAAATTAATGCTTTTGTGGTTATTTTAAAACAGTATCACCTCACAGAGAAATATATTTTTCAAAAACATAGACAGTTTGATAGATTTAGAAATTGATGGTTAAAAATTGTTCACATTATTGAAAATTGACCATTGAGTAAGTGCGTGCATGTATATATGGCTTCAATATGATATAAATTGAAACATTACTTCTTGATAATAAATGTATTTTAAAAAAATGTATACATAGATTGAAACATTTACAAGAAAATAATCTGAAAAAATATAACAAGTCTACCAAGGAGAGGAAAAGGGAAGGTAAGATACTTTTGAAAACAAAAATGCGAATCATAGAACCAGAGATTTTCCACTTAAAATTTTAAAAAATAGTGTTTTAAATGGAAGTGACCGACATACAAAATATTACTGAAAAACAAAAACAAGGCATTTCCATTATTATGATTAAAAATTTATTCAGTGCTGCCTTAATTGTTTGTGCGTAAGATGCTAATATATATAATTCAGCACTTCTTGAATGACGGCCATCTATACACACTGACAACATTTAGTAAGAGAGCGTAAAATATTAAAATGTTCTTAATTTGACACAGCGTGAAGTCAGCAAGCAATATTGGCCTTGAGCGCCAGCCATTTACGGTTAAGTCTTACCAACATCAGACAACAATATTTACCAAAAGTTTCCGTTTTTCATTTTTAAGGGCTTCCCACTTTGTGTTGAATGACCATAGTACATAAACCAACCGATAGATGTCACTCACATCAAGCAAAACGGGCATATACAGTAGCCCACATCCAGATACATTAATTTTGATCAGCAGAACATACTGCAGTCCATTGTGTTGCAAGCCCAGTATGCGTAGTACTGGTTACACGTAGCAACAAGAGACTGGCCATCATATAGAAATATGATGCGTGTATGTTTTTCTTGTGAAAATCTGTGGCTAGATATGACCATCGCCAAGGCAACGCTCATGCTGAGCTGCCTACAACATGTCACATAAATACCAAACCTAATGAAATAACCACCCACTCTTTTTAACCTAAAATCTGGAACACACAAACAGTCATTTGCCATGATTATTCTTGACCTACATAGCACACAATACGACAGATAACTGAAAATATCGCAGCAAAAATATCAAATAAGGATTTTTTTAAGAATTTATTATTTATAAAACAGTACAAAAACAAAAAAAAAACAAATGAGTACATCCATTCATTCATGCACCTCAGGAAAGACCATGAGGAAATTTAATCCATTATCAGCAGTTTTGTTTGTTATGTGACCCAATTAGTGGGCAATTGGTATAAAGTAAAAAATCAAATTCGACAAACTTTCTACTTTCAGAAAATATATTATGTTTACTGACTGATTGTTCAGTCCCAGCATAACCATGACTTCACGATATTTGAACAAGCTTCAATCTGTGCATAAGTCTTTTGATATCAGTTAGGTATCAAATTACTATACTAACTGTTTGACTGGTCTTCTTGTGAAGATGAAAACACCGTTCATAATCAGTTTCCATGGCAGTGAGACTTTAGAACTATGAAACAACCGAGGACAGTAAAAGTCCTTCAGTTTGGATCACAACATGGCGGACCAGTGAAACATGATTTGGTAAATTTCTCAAAAAAAAATTTTCAGGATTTTTTTCTTTCACTTTTCCATGATATAGCTGCCACCAAACAATATTTGGTAACATATTGAGCATCTGAAATGATATATCAGGTGTCAAATAAATAAACAGAACAAGATCACAGACCAAGTGCATCGTATACAGCGTCGTTGTGAACATTCCCACAAAAGGTACCAATACTGCAAGCTAACTTATAACACAGTGCAGGTGGGGTGGGGGGGGGGGTACAAAGTCAGTATTTGTTCTCTTCAACAGGAACACACCTGCTACCTTTCATCAAGACTCCTCCCATGCCTTGGAGAATGGAGAGGCAGACAACACAGAACTTACATAGAAACAACTAAAAAAGTAACTTTTTATGAAACAGGTCCCAGTTAGTGAGTACCAGAGTATACTGTATAGCTACGACTAGGATACCAACATTATGCTAGTTGAGAAGACAAGTAAAATCTCACCATTGTCAGAAAAAATGACTTCCAAAATTTCACTCAGATTACGTTTTTCAAGGGCTCCTAACAGAATGCCTACAATATTTCCGGAATGTTTTCTGTTGGTAGTTAATGGTAAAGAACGTGTATACGACTAAGCATCATTCTGGTACTGTGTATCATTTGTGAAAAAAAGAGAAAGCAATATTTCATCTTCCTTCCATATTTGTGTCCTTCATCGGTGAGATTTTATAGTAAGTAAGTACTGAAAAACAAACGCTCTCAGAAATAGGTTGTCTTGTAATTCAGCCAGCTAAGCTATCTAGAAGACATTGAGAACCAGTTACCTCACATTTTTCAATTGCAAGCGTAGACATGTAACTGCTTTTCATCCCTTCCACATTATAAATTTAGACAGCTAAAGTACAATGTTATTCAGAACTGGACAATTAGCAGTCAGTGAAACAGAATGGTGCGTTATATTGTTGACTGAAAAAACGCCAGCAAAAAGTTACACACGCATCTAAATATGGGTGCCAGCCATTTTGCACATCACTGTGGTCTTGGCGGCGATGGTAATCACTCTTACTAACTGATCATGTCAAGTGGAGAGTCTGACAGCAACATAGCTAATCAGGAAATGACCGACTTCTGCCTCCAGCGCCAAGTTCCGATCAAGCAAATGAATTGAAGATGGATTACATTGGCATTCAGCTGGGCAAGTGAACGTTGATGTATGCTTAGTAGGGAAGAAACAGTTTTGTTGATCATTAAAGACGATGTCTTGGGAATATGACAATAAATCATGACATTATGCGGGTTATTTTACATGAGTTTAATGGGAAATGATTCATTTTTGACATTTCATGACAATTAAACCGGGATAGCTATTATATGGAATGACATATTAGGTGGGCTACATTGTAAACTATGAACTGCAGCTAAATATGAATTTTGAGTATTAACAAGAAACTTACCACTTGTTTATTAAATAACATACATTACTAAATTATGTACTAGTCAAGTTATTTCAGTCTTAAGTTAAATACAGAATTATGGTGTGGATTAAGTCATAATTCACTCGTTTCAGTGCTTTCAAAAGTACGCATGCACTTGTCATATTTCCAGCTAACCTTCTGTAGACCAAAGGTCAACCATAGTTTGTGGCATGATATATACCAATACTTTCAATTAAATGATCACACATGACCTGGTTCTGGGTCAGGCAGCCTGGGATTAAAAATTGGTCATTTGTCGTAGTTAACAGCAGACCAGTTGTCCCACAGAGAAGTAGTGTTAGCGTGAGAAGGGCTGCTTATGAATTGTCCTCTAGACCAATACTTTTGTAAGGACTCAGTGGTAGACAATCATCAGAATAATAAAGACTTATCGGTATTACAAAAATAATCGTCAAGACAACATAATTTGAAACGTTTTAATCTTTTAGTTTAATTCGTCGCTCCAAATGAGTGACTCGCCGTTCCGTCAAAAAACAGGCAGAATATTCTAAAACGAAAGCTTGGCATTACGACAGCAAAAAGTTAACATACAGCGCCTGTGTCTTTAGTGCACGTGTGACTTATTATGTTTACACTTAGATTACAACTCACCGGAGTCTTAAATCGCTTGAATACCTGTCTCAAAAACACTTTAATCATGCCTCAGCGCTGGCTATCAGTGATTGACGGGCGCCTGTTGTTACAGCTGGAAGCGGAGTGATTCTAAACAACTTGCGGTGCTTCCGGCGAATCGCAGCTGTTGCATGAGTTGGCAAAATATAATTGCAATACAGAATTTCGCTAGAATTTCATAAAATTGAAGAAAAGTTTAATATCTATACATTTTGTAACATTTTCTACAATTTATACAAATAAAAAACAGTAAATGGTCGTGTTATACTGAAACACCATTTCGCAACTTTCCTAGTTATAGAGGTAGAAATCCGTGTCTACTTCCTGTTAGCCCACAACATGTATTGACGTTCAATTTTCCTTGCGCTTGCAAATTTCTTCACTTTGCAGCTAAACATCCGTCAGTTACAGGTACGTAGAGTAAAATCATTGCCTACTCAAATATTCCGGAACACTCATAGAGCATGTTATAGTAGCGGGATTAGGACATGTTAAGCGCCACAATCGTCATATTATGTGTTTAAAAACTTGCCAAATAAATTCTAACCAAGGAGTGTACAGTCAAGTGACCTAATTATCGGACGTTTTGGCACATTTTGCATTTATATTTAACTGAAAACACTTCGGATTGTTGTAAATTCTTTGCTGAAATAAAGACTTACCTTTATAGAATTGTTGTGTTACTATATCTTGTCACCGAAAGCCACATTTATGTTCCGACTGAACTTTAAAAAACACAACAAGCAAACCTTCGGAGAACCTAAATATCGGACACCATGTTTCCCCATACGCCACACAACGGAAAACGGACTAACCACGTAATGGCCGCGGGCACCTTGTCGCCAAATTTCAGCTTGAGTGTTTTGACATATATGCTGCTAGAACACAGGTCCATTCGCAACAAAATTATCCATAAAATGAAATCTGATGACGGCGCCAAGTCGTTTCGATGAATTAGTGCAGACGACTAAAGCACGTGCAAACTCACTGCAGTTTTTAGTATCACTTTGGCTTCTTGATATGACACCCGCACGTGCGCGGTCGGGGTTAGACTTGAGTTTAAAAACAAATGAAAAAATGGAACAGTGACACATTGTCAGTTCAATGAGATGGTTTCATTGTGGAAAAAAAAATTATTTTCAACTTTTATAACCGGTTTATGCGATCGTCCATTTTAGGCCGACTTGGGGGTCTAAATTGCACCCTCTCTCGGTGAAATCAAAACGAGGCAACGCTGTAAAAAAACGAGACGGTGCCGGACGTTGAATGCATTACAACGGAAGAAAAATTGGTGTCATTTAATTCTCAGGTTATGCTTCAAGTAAGATTCTATGAAATGTCCGATATTTAGGTTCCGTCCGATAATTAGGTACACTATGTGTAGTAGTAGTACACTCCTTGTTCTAACACAACTGAAGTCAGTAGTGACTAGTGTAGAGCATCAGCTTTCAGTGCCATAAATGTAGCGTCACCTATTGGCTAGTCTATTCTTTAGTCAATTTTTCAATCTAATGTTCTTCCTCGAGGTTGCATATGTTGTGGAATGTGCCAGTTCCGGTGAATCATATAGTCCACAGGCGTCCTCAGCTTCTGATAATCCCCAATACACTATCGTCGGGATACTTATCGTTGTCAGGCTCCAATGGTCATCCGCCATCTTCTTTCGCGTGCAGCGCAGCCACGTGGGACTTAGCGTTCCAATCTGGAGTGCTCGTCTGCACGTTAGCTACTAACCTCTCGGGAGAAACACGCATCGAGGAACTGAGACGAAAATCGGCGCATTTACCGACTGTTTTTTTTTAAACCACTTAAAAACTTGTAGATTTTACTAATGCACTTTTCTGTTCATTTTCAGAAGATATTTTCGAAATTAATTTTTCTTCAGACAGAACAAAAAACAACCCAGTGATTGTTTATACAATGTATCTATTTGTCTCAGGCACTAACCCACATCTGTTAGGCCAAAGGAAAAACGCAGCACACAAATGCAACACGCTGGGTGCTTAACAGTTTCAGCTCACGCATTGGTCATCAAAATATTGTCCACTTGTTTTTTATTGCAAAACAAAGTACTGAGCTCAACATTTATGTTGAAATTTTTGGTTCAGGCATTTTGGATATTTTTGAAGAAAATTAAAAATCTTGAATTGATAGAGAGTGGCCACCAATAAAGTAAAACATTGACTTTATTTCACTATATTGCATTGTTACATACAACAAAGCATAGCATAATTAAAAATAAAAGAAGAGTTTGAGCAATCAAATGCGAATGCAACTTGGGTATTTATTTATGATTGCAGGAGCCAGTTAAAGGTGAGAAAAAAATCAAACAATATGATGTTGGGTAATTTATTAGAACAACTGTATCGAGGTTCAATGATCAACTTCCGCCGACCAAGTCTCAAAGGGTTACAGTTCAGTTTTGGCCGACAAGATGTTAACAGAGAATGAGGAAAAACTGAACAGAAAAAGAAAGACAGCAGAGATAAGTGGTGTTAAGAACAATAAGAGTAAAAAGTCAAATAAAGAGTTCACAAATATAAAATAAGAAAGGTCTATCTGAAATAAAACAACCGCAAGTCATTTTTCAGTACTGAAATTCTGAACCAATTTTAATCGATTTAAAAATCAATATCATACCAGTAAAACAGTTTGTGGTTGAACTAGAAGTGTTGTAAACCACTTTCCACTATTTTCTTTGCCTTTTCTACGTGGTTTTCTGTTCTTTCAAAAGGTGGCAGCATGTGATGACCATAGGGGTCATTATAAAATGGCTGCTGAAAAGCAATGCACAGTTGAAACAACTCGCCGTAAATAAAAGAAAACTTTTGAATCAACAAATACTATATATTTGTGAGAGTTAAATCAAATCCTATTCAGACATTGAAGTGGGATAATTGGGTGAGTACGACAACAAGCCGGTTTTATGTTTAGGCGGATGACCATTGGGTTCCCGAGTATATATTTATATATATTTGTGCATGTGCATGCGTGCGTGTGTGCAACTCCCATGTCCCATGCGAAGGTCAAGGACGGTATGGAATTATCCAATGAGTTATGGATGAATGGCAATTACCGATTTGTCACAGAATATCAAGACATCGATAACTCCACACCATTTCGTAACCATCCGTAACTCATTGGATAATTACGTACCGTCAGTTGTCACCGTGACATTGTGGTTGTTAGCGTCTTCTGCAGAGGGTTGTAAATACACGCTTTGTTGAAATTGAACAGTGGGAACAAATTACGGAAGTTTGCACTAACTTTTATCTGGTTTGCATGTTCAACGACATTGATGGCATTTGTACAGCAGATCATTCCTAGAATTTTGGCGCATATCATTTTTTTTCAACGTGTATGTTCCCCTTTCTCAAATTGGCTGCACCGTCGATTACAATTCGAGAGTGCCGCTTCAACTTCCGTGACGGCAACTGGCATTAGAGGTACAGAAAATCCTTTGAACTTCGTGTCTGTATGTACTTCAGTTTCAAAGATTAATTGTCTATGTACGGGTAGTTAGCTCGACACTCGTCATGCGGAGGATTCTGTATGAGGTCACCCTGACGTCACAGAACAGGAAGGTATTCCCCCAAAAACATGGCTGCCAGTATTTGCCGATCGTCATTTTGATATTTATCGTAAAAATAGACGGCAGTAGTCTTTAAAGTTGTGTTATTTCTGAATATTTATCAACTAAAACAATGGATAGTAGGTTTCAATAAAATTCATCAATCATAAATGTTAAAATTTTTTGTTTAGTCGTCGTTTTCGCCGAGGTTGTCTTGAAACGAGCGGTCTTTTTCTGTCTTGGCCGTGCCGTTCAAAGCTGTTATTTTTTTAAAATGGTCATCCCAGTGATGGCCAGGGTGGCTGCTTGATGAGTCCCTGCCTGTATATGACTTGCGTCATGTGTTTGGGATGTGCTGGCATTCTGAACTCTTTTTATTATTTTTTGTACTTCTGTATTTAGCCTGTGTGCGTTATTCTCTGCTTTTAGGAGAACTGTCCTTGTCATTCTAACACTCTTGGTCTACTTAGCAGTGGCTTTATTTTGGGTAAGGGGGGATACGGTTAAATTTTTGCGACGTTTTTCGTATTTGGCGATTGATGTTGATTCCCGGGTGGGCCCCACACTTTTTAGGGACTAGGGGAATGTTTTAATCATCAGATCATTCGTCCTTGATGTTTCTGTGTTGTCTTGTGATTTGTCAGTTTTATGGTTCCCTGGATGTTTCTTTTATTTATGAGGCTGCTAGCAGTCTTTCACCATGTAATCAGGCCATCAAGGAATGAGCACCTCGGAAGCTTTTCAGCAAATTATGCCTCACACTGTTTAAAATCTCAAAGTCACGTTGTTATAAGTACCTTTTGCACATAGAGGGACACCTTAAGAGGCAATAGGTGTCTTCAATTCTTTCCAAGTCTAACAAATACTCCCTTTATCAAACTTCTTCTTCGAGCAGTCCTTCGTTCTGTTCTCAAAATCGGTAACTGGCTCTTATTTTTACCACGCCCACTAGGTGACATGAGGTCACATCCCCTGCCATACGCAGAATGATTCCCGTTCGTCCTTCACTCTTCGTGAATATTAGTTTCGCAACAAGGTGATGAGCTGACCTACCTGGGCCGTGAGAAAATTGAAGGTCCATAAAAAATTAAAACACAGCAGTTCCTAGGTGTATATTAATATTAGTCTTTGTGCAGCTAGGCTGGCTGTGGCTTTGGCTTTGGCTGTGGCTGAGCCTGTGTGTGGTTGCTGTGTTGAAAGACTGTTTGACTCAAAGAGTCGAGAATTGAACAGTTCCTTACATGATTGTCGAGAGTCCAAACCATTTGGCTAAGAAGCAATTTTCACTTGGTAAGTGGCTTGTAGAGACTTTATTGGATTGTACATCATGCCTGGAAAGTGATGTATTATACTTTTCTGGTGAAAATCATATTTTGTACTTTTTTCATACGTTTTGGATGTTTCATACTTTTTCATAATTTTATTGCTGTCAAAGTCTCTAGTCTCATTATTGGTATTCATTAACATAGCTGATCTACAGAGTCCTGTACTAGTGGTGTTTCTTCAAAAATATCTATGGGTCCAGTCAGTCCTGAACAGTGCCAATGTCTGTCACATTATTAACTGTAGGGTGTCACTTATTGGTTAGGCAATGTATTTTTCCCTGATTCTGCTGTCAACTTTTTGTCTTCTACAAGGTTGTATTCAGTTCAAAAGAAATTACTGGAATTACTTTCACTTTGTTGTATAAAAATTTGATATTGAAGCAAACTGGATTTCAGAAGGAATTTTGCTTCATCAAAGTTGTCTTCATCTCCCAGGTGTTGAAAACATTTTAGCAAGTGGCGCGTACACGTGTCACGAGCGCAAGGTTTTCAAGCCGAGGACAACAGAATTCCTTGTTATAAAAGCCATAGTGATGCGAGGAAATACCAACCAATAGGTATCGCCGGAAGAAGACTTCTGAGTGAAAATAAACTGAAAACCATAAAGCTCATAAGTCCAAAGTTACATATCAATGAACTGTGTCCTTTTTGGGTGCTTTTTGGATAATGGTTGGATATAACATGCCCGAATTTTGAGAACCAGTTTTCTCCACTGAATAAGGGGCATCAAAATGATTCTCAAAATATGGGCACATTATATTCGACTATTGCGCTTTTTGGTCCTTTACTCATGCAATTAATTGGTTATAAATTCAACCCTAATTTCTTTGGCCACATGGTAAAAATCATACACTAGCCATATTTTCTTAAGGTCAAGGTGAAAACTTTTTTGGTCAGGTCACCTGTAATTTGAATATTTTGACAAAAAGTGAAAAGTGACGATTGTTGCGTTGGCAGTGCTAGTGTCTTTTTAGTAAAATTTAACAAGATACATTTACAAGACAATGGCATGAATATCATGACCAAATTTTGTTTGATGTAAAATTTCAAGATGCAATCCCAAAAATGTTGTTCTAATATTCTAAGTTATCATTTTGTTTTTGTTTAATTCAACTTTTGATTTATTTATGAAAGCTTAGAAATCCTACATTTCGTAGTCTTTCTTGTAAAAGTAGATCATTTTAAAAATTCTTCCTAATAACATTCTCGGGAACAGTGCATAAAGTTTTGTGTAAATCCGATCAGCTGTTTCCAAGATATGATATCATTTCAAATTTGGACATTTTTTCTAGGCTCCCTGATAACTTTGATTTCTGTTTCCTATTGTCATTTATGGGAATGCACAGAAACATCAAGAATAACATGATATCAGTGAAGGCTTTTAAACTGTAGTAATTTGAGTTGATTTACGGACTTATATGTCTTGAAGTTAAACTAAACATGGCTCAATTGACTTCCAACATAAAGTGCCCCTTGGTTTTGAAGTTGAAATTACCTAGTTTCGGTGAAGTATTGTTTGCCTTCTTTAATCTTTGAAAGTCGTTCATCATTGTATGCTTTTGTGTTATATACGTATTGGCTTAGACCAAGGTTGGTCTGAGGTATAATTGGATGGAATTATTTTAGGTGAAATTGGTATAATTTTGTTCTTTGTTATTGTAGCAAACTATTTTGCAAGTAAATAAAAATCTTAGCTCATGTATTTGTAGGTGCCCAAAATGCCGACCGTGATTTTGTTGGACGTTTCGTTATCCATGGCCAAGCCTGTCGCCATGACTGACTGCAGTGAAGAGTATCAGAAGCGCCACCTAGCAGTGCATGGAATCAACTCCTTTCTTGACCGGCTGAACGAATTGAACAAACTAGAGTTTGTTGCTCTGGTATACTGGCATTTTTGGTTGATCATATTTTATGATAAAAGATTTTTTATTATGCGCCCACATATTTATAAGTGGGTGCATATTGCCGTCATCTCAGGGAATGCGGTGTTGGCAGATATATCTCCTAAACCCCTCACAGGATTTTGAGATGTGGCAGATGTGTGCTTTTGATTAAGGCTGAAGAGGAATTTCGGACCTCTCCGGCTACTGGTGTGCCCCCAAGTGTATCTTCAGAGGTCCTCAATGGATTTTCATAAAATTTGACTGTTAGGCATCTACTAGTGATATGACACTATCCTTCCGTGGATTAGAGGTACTTTACACCACCTAGCGGCCATTTTAGAGTCTGATTTTTGGTGTCCGCCCCAAATAGCTCTAGAGATGACTGTGAAAATTGGCATATATGTTCGTACTGTAAAGAGGGCGGCTAGCGATCGATTTTTCTATGACTTCGACTGTGGTGCCTCCTAGTGGTAGTTTTGTTTGTTTTTGCATGCATGGATATATCTCGTAAACCCTCTGCGGGATCTTTATTAAATTTTGTGCAAGTGTATTGAATGTTGACAACAGATGTCAATGACTTTCGGTCAGATCGGTCTACCGGTGTGTCCCCTGGTGGCAATTTTAGTTTTTTCGTTTACCTCTGTATCTTCAAAGGTCTTTTCCGGATTTTCATAAAATTTGACAGATGGGCAATCTATTATTGAGGTGGCACAATTCTCTAGTTTTGGGATTGATTCAAGGTATTTTGCGCCACGTAGTGGCCATTTTTATTGTTTCCGCGTATAGTTTTTGGCGTCTGCCCCTCTGTCAACCAAACAATTCTAAGGATGATTGTAGAAATTGTCCTGTATGTTTCTAATTTGAAGAGGACGGCTGACGAAGATTTTCCGACTACCTTGACTACAGTGGTGCCTCCTAGTGGTAGTTTTTTACTCCCATGACTGTATCTCCTAACCTCTCTGCACGATCTTTATTAAATTTAGCAAGTGTATTTTTATGAAGTTGACAACAAATGACGACGACTTTCAGACTTATCTAACAAAGTCTGTGCCTCCAAGTGGCAATTCAATTTTGCCTGTTTTCCTCTGTTTCTCTTGAAGCTGCTTGATGGATTTTTGTGAAATTTGGTAAATAGCTTTCTATTGAAACGATGACATGTGTATGTTTTCAGATAGATGCTAGCTAGTGGTTATTTTTACTATTTTCTAGTCTGTTTTTGGCCTGTAGGTCGCCAAGTTGATTGCTGTTTGGCGTGTGATATATGTGTGGTACTTTTTATTTCAATGTCCATGATGGAGTTTACTAAATACTCAGCTGCTAAATTACTTGAAAGTTTTTGTTCAAGTCTCGTATCATTATAACATTGGTTTTGTATTGTTACTAAGTTTAAAAATGATATTTGTGCTTGGGTTGAACTGACAATTCATTATTTCATCAGGTCAGTTAAGTTCTCAATAGAATTTCAGGTCATAGTGTGACCTGAAATTTTATGAGCTTGATGTGGAAAAATCTGTCAGTTCTTTCGAAGTCCTCAAATAACCTCCAATTAGATGAAGGAAAAAGTTGTGACCAAATTCATACTCATTAGTGATATAAAACAAAGTATAACTTGTGATGCAAGGTGGGTTTATAGCCATTCTAAAGGACACTCGCTCAAACTTGGGTGTATTTGTCTGTTGTCTATTGATGGAAGGTGGGTTTATAGACATTCTAAAGGACACTCACTCAAACTTGGGTATATTTAAACAATATTTTTTCTCAATCTTTAGACGTTTACAAAACAGTTACATGTAACTTATATTTAATTAACGCGGAGAAACGCCGAAATGAATTCCTTGATATGAATTAATTTAGACTTGAAAAATTATTGTACTCTCTTTGTGTTATATATTGTAATGTGGGCCGGAGGCCTGTTACATGAAATAAACCTATCCTTTGTCTGTTGTCTATTGATGTAAGGTGAGTTTATAGACATTCTAAAGGACACTCGCTCAAACTTGTGTATATTTGTCAGTTGTCTATTGATGGAAAGTGAGTTTATAGCCATTCTAAAGGACACTTGCTGAAACTTGGGTATATTTGTCTGTTGTCTACTGAAGCAACAGACAGTACCATCATGTATTTAACAAATTCTGCATACTAAATGGGGCACCGCGTCCAGACTACTCTGCTATGCATGGTGGCCACTTTAATGATCTCGGATAAGAAAAGATAACTCAGGTTTGTGATTCCTTGCAGAGCGCCTTCTCATCTCTCCATGAAACTGTCGTTCCTTTCACTCGTGACTTTGACCAGATCAAGACGAAATTGAACAAAGTGGAGTGTTACGACAAGACGTGCCTAGAGGGGGCATTGTCAGCAGTCAGCTCTCTAGTGTTGGAGGAGTGGGGATGCAGTACTTCCTGTCAGGTGTTATCATAGGCTGCTCTGGATCGACTTTGCCGGATCCACAGGGTCAGCCGGCCAAGGCATTCGATTGGTTTGAAATACAGAATTGGTCTTTGACAACCAATCGGTTGTCTTAACTGGTGGAACCGGTGAAGTAAATCAAGTGTACCCCCTGTCATTTTGCTCTTTTACTTTGAACTCACTTCACTTCAATTAAGATGCTGGTGCCCGGTTGGTTTATTAAGTGATAAATACGCTGAAATTGAAATAACCAAGTGCTCAGGCATATTCCACTCGGCATTTATCTCTGCTCGAAATTAAAAGGGGAATGTGATACTTAAACACATCTGAGACATTGCGTACTCGTAATGTGGTCATCCATTGAAAAGGGCAGACAACCTCATACCCTGAGCGGAATTTTATTTACATCTGGAAAATATAGAAATAATGGTAGAGAAGTTTGGAGAGAAAAAGCTGTTATATTGTTGTGCTTGTTAAAAGTTTAAGAATGAAAATGACATTATCAGAAGCAATTAAAGAGTATATGGAGCCTGAAACCAGCTTTACTAGCTGGCCTTATCTCTCAGAAATATTTCCCAGTTAACTGTGCCATCTTCTCCAATGGAAGATCTTCTGGTTTTTAAGCTTAATGTTTTGTTTAAAATATAAGAATGAAATGAAATTTCACCTGTCCGGCATATTTTGTCTCATATTTAGTGAGCATTTACTTTAGAACAACATTGATGCTCCGACGAATATAAGTCCCCAAAAACTTTAATTGGCTCTGGGAAATGCAGTTCTAAAAAACTTGGTAGTGAAAGAGTTTTAAATGATTCAATGTCAGTGCACTGTGATATATTGTTGACTGTGAAGTTGTGCCTACGTGTCTTGTCTCGACAGAGACCAGACATCACATCATTTAATAACAGTTCATCTCCCGTGGGACTCATCAGTCTCTTTGGGATCGTGGTGTTTGCACAGCTCACTCGAAATTTGTTTTTGTTGTAGATCAGTTTCATTTTTATTGAATGTTAATTATTGATATGTCAAATCCATGATTATTTTAGCAACGATGCCATTTGGCTCTCTATGACATATGATACTTTAATAAAGTATGGGCCAAAAATGTTACTATTCTGTTGTGCTCTATTTTCCTTCTTTTTAAGCATGGAATTTTTTTTTTTTAATTTGTCACAGAAGCATAAGATTTGTTATTATGTCATATTTTGTCACTTTTTCTGACCACAATTCAATGAATTATGCTAGACTATGTAGCTCAGTTGGATTTCTCTGTGTCCAATGGCACACCAGCCATTAACGTTTTAAGGATTGAGCAAGAAAATTACCTGCTCATGCTCAGAATCTCATGTTCCTTTTTTAATGTTGGAACTGTATCTCATCACTGGAAAAGATGAAGTTTAGCAAGTTATCGTAACAGTTTTGGCCCACCCTGTTCTTATCGACTAAACTGGAATTTGTTTCAGGCTTCTTAACATTAATTTTCTTGTTGCTGGTGTTCTAAGTAATCTTTTGATGTTGCAGATAATTTGGGTCACAGATGGCACCACTGGTCACGGTGACAAAAGCTTGAAGAATTTTGTCTGTAAATACAATAGCTCAAACGAGAAGCCTCTTCATTTTCCGTTTCCCTGTAAACTTCACGTAGCGTGTCTGGAAAACCCGCAGGCAAGTCACCTTAGCAATACTCTGGCCATGTATGAGAAACTCATCAACGTCGTCGGTCAGGCGGGCGATGTGTTTCTACCCGAGGGTGCTCTTAGCTTGAAGAACGTGGAGAATATGTTTGGTAAACTTACAGAGAAATACTACGCTCCCTCCCACGGCCTGCTGCGCTGCGGTAACCTGCAGTGCAATGTGGTACTCTACCCTCCTCCAGATGTTTTTAAAAAGTAAGTCGTTGTGACCGACACCTAGAGATGTGATCTTAGTAGGGCACAATCTGCATACAATCATTAAATTAAGCTTTGCGAGAACACAACTGTGTTTTTTCGACAACTCGATTTCTAATTCTTGTGTACAATAGGGACTGAGTTGGTAAGCATGAAATGGTTTCTTTTATTCCTTTTGATAAACTTGATTTGAGCACAACATAATGATGTCCTTCCTTTCCAGTGCACATAGTACAGTACATACCCGTCTCCAGATGCACACATAGTCTCATTTTATGAATATGTCAACTTGTAATTCCCAGTCATGTTACTCTCCATTCTTGTACTTCACAGTAAAAATTCTCCTATTTCGAACAGTGAAACCTTAATTATTGTCCTCAAGGTTGGAGGTGCTCTTAAATTCTAGAAATTGACAAAATTATGCACGATTTATATTGAAGAACATGTTCCAGAAAGAACAGAAATTGAGAAATATGGTGAACGTCAAAATCACTCTTGTCCCATATTCCAGAATCAACAAAATTAAGTTTTTGTGGGAGTTTCTATGTCCCAAATTCTAAAGACTCTTCAATACTAGCGGATTTTTACGTGAAATGTATCTTTTACACTGCAATCATTTATAACCTAGTTCTGACAATTTTATTAAATACAAGTAGAAAATACATTGAGCTGTCAACATATGACTACACTTGTTGTCATCACATACACGCAAACCATAATTCAACTGTTGCAGCATCCCGCTACATTGGATTAAATACTAGCTCCACCTAGGTGTTTTGTGGATTGAGAATTTGACAAGGTGTGAACGATCATGTTAGCGAAGGGCGAGTGTTTCACGAGTACAGTTGTACTAGTATATATATTGAAATGATTGGTTGACAAGGCTCAAATAGGGAGAAAAGTGATGTTAGCCACAATTTCTCCAAGATTTTTTGCCATAAGTATGCTGTGAGTGGCCAGTATCATGGAGCATGCCACAGGCCAATCTTTCTTATATGTTTCTTTCATGTAGTTTGCCCTGTTCCTCTTAGCCCTTTGACGACATCAGATCAAATTGACTTCTCTCGCTCGCCCTGTCACTGCGGTGATTAGCTGTAATTTTGCAGTGTTTCTCTTTCAGAGATGACGATTTTGAATCCATTTGCAAAAAAGTCTCGGATGAGTTTGACATCGTTGGCTTCCTCAATTGTGCCGATATTGAAAGTCCTCCATACATATCACGCCACCTTATGCTGCCATACACAGGTAAACAGGGTAAACATGATACTGTCATGGTATGAGTGTAGTGCAGTGGAGTGCACAAAAATTCTCATACTCCAAATTCAACTCTTCTCTTTTATGAGGTAAAGTAACATGTCACGTGATTGGCCTAGTTTTCCAAAGGTATTACAGTCGGCACACTTCTCAGACTAGCTAGACTAGTGAAGAAGTTGGCTTTTCAATTTTTTATTGCAACTCACTTTACTACAATAAAACTTTGCTTCAGGTGTCTGGTGCGATGGACATGGCTCATTGGCGTGCACACGTCTGATCTAATGTGTATCAGACCACTTGCATTATTTTTTAATCCAACCAGAGTTTGCTAGTCTATGATTTATTGTTTCTTGCAGACAAACCTGTCAAGACGGAGGTGCTGGGTGAGGTCAGGGAGGGTGAAGAAGAGAAGGAAGACGGCCGTGTCCCCTCCCTCACTGTCCTGTTGCACGGCAGTCTCAAAGTGTCCAAGATGGTGGCCCTCGTTCAAGTCGGGTACGGCCACGGTCGTTCTTGTTAACGTATAGTGTTGGAAATCTGACAAGTTGCATTACATTCAACCTTAACTTGCTTGTGTTCAAGTAGACGAACTAAAACCTTGTGTTTGAGGCTTGATTCATAAAGCAAGTGTTCAGTCGTTGACCCGGGCAACATTAAAAATGCATTAAATTCAACATTCCTTTGTTCATTGTCAAAAACAAAATTAAAATGATAAAAGTGTGTATAAAAACACAATGCGATCGGCTTTAATGCTAGTAAAATTACGATGGGTTGATGAATAACATTTTTGAGAATTTTGTTTTCAATGAAAATCATTGAATAAGGTTTCTACTTGAAGGGAAAAACTTGTATACTCATACTAATTGATATTCAATTGAAAAATGTTATTGGTGATACTGCTAATGTTTGTGGTACCGTATTTAACTTGAGGTCAGAAAGATTGGCGTAATTGATTCTGGTCTGTATGCTGTTCATTTTGAAATTTGCATTTCATAGCTGGCACCAGGTGGCACTGTAGTGAGTAAAAAAAGACGGATCACTTGATTTGTGCTGGTCAAATTTGGGTCAGGGTCGTTCACTTTAACCAACGCCACCTGATGCCTACTGTGAGGCACTCCTTTCAAAATGATTTGATTGCAGACTAGAGCCAGTCATGCTGTTTTTGGCCTAATTTGTTTATTTTGTGTCTCCACGCCTTCTGTTTATTTAAAGTTACGTAGGACAATGCCAACAAGTCTGTGTGGATTTAGCAAAATATTTAACAAGGCTACAGCTTTTATCTCAGTAAAAGTGTATAATTATTTTCTAAAAGTAGAAAGTCTGTAGAATTTGATGTTTTGCTTTATGCCAATTCCCACTAATTGTGTCATGTGTTTTAGTGGAATTTTGAAAAAAAAAATAAAAGTACTTTCCGTGTAAAACAACGACAAAAGTAACATAACCAAATTTCATTTGATATAAAAGTTCAAGATAAAATCTCAAAAACGCTGCTGCAGTTTTCTAAATTGTCATTTTGTTTTCGTTTTACGCAATTTTTAATTTCTTTAGAGAAGTCAAGAAAGTCCTATTTTTGATGGCCCCTCATGCGGAAGTGGACCATTTGATAGTCAATCTGTAATAGTTTTTTAGAGATCAGTGCATAGCGCATAGTGTCTAAAAGCTTCATGAGAATCCGATCAGCCGTTTCTGAAATGTGATGTTCCAAAAATGCTAAATTTGGACATTTTTAAGTTTCTACTCAGCCTTCCTTAAGTCTGTGTTGGTATGCACAGTACTTGTTATAGAAATTTTGTGGAATGACTTTGCATTTGTCCAAGTTATTAGATATGTGAGCTTCAGAAGCTATCACTGTAGAACCCGAAGAACTTTTGGAGGTTGGAACAGTTTCTGCATAAAATTATATAATATGATAAATTCGAGGTCACTAAAAATCTGTTTTTAATGAAATCTTGTTCATTTTCTAGTGTGGACTGGTATGGAATGCTCTACTCTTGGGCCGATAGTCGAAAGAAGTCTAATCTCATGTTGTCAGTATTTGAACCAGGTTGGTTTGACATAGTTTGCAGTCGTTGTCCAGGGAGTGTCATATGTGCTTAATATATAGGCTCGGAATAAATGCACCTCTGAGCCATGTAACTACATGCAAGATCTCCATTATTGAGTCGTCTGCTCAGTGACATTCACGTTCCATGGAACACTTCGATTTACATTGGTCACCATTACCAATATTTGTGCACAGTGACGCTCTCACAACATTGAAGCCAAAATTCACAGAAAACTGTATCGAGATTAGTTACAGCAGCCCATTATTACGAAGATACAGTACACCTCAAATTAAAGTATTCAGACAAAGTGACCCATAATTCTCCATTATGATGGCTGCTCAGAAGCCAAATTCATCGAGTGGTTTTCTCTCGTGACCCAGGAAGGTGAATAAACCTTTCTGTTAGTTTAATCATGCCTCCATAACAGTCAGTGCCAGTTATTTTTGCTCCTATCTGAATTTTTAGCCACCATGACGGGGAAACTGGTACTTTGTCTTGTACTATAAAATACTAAAGCTGTCCACTTTTTGGGGCATTGTTCAAACCCTGGTTATGAAGATATAACGCAAAATATTCACTGCCACCATTTGGGTTGAATGCAATTGAGTATTACGGTGGTTTCTTCAAAGTGTCCTGGTTTGTTTGACTAGGTGTAGATGCCCTGCCATGGTTGGGCCCCCTCAACCTGCTGGGTCCTGTCCAGGGTTTTGATCTGCCCCCCTATGGAGAGGATGACGACAGGTCACCGTTTCCTGTGCGACAAGTTGATAAGCGAAGTTACGCACAGACAACAATAGTATGGATAAAATCGGCAGGCTTACAGGTATTGTGTAATATTGCGTAAGACTGATCTCATCAACTGAAAGCATGGTTACTATATTTAAGTTTTATTTCTTTGTTTGTAATTTTTTTCAGCTTACAACTTACTCTAAATTCATTTTGGAACTTTGACGCTTGTCAGAAAAAGGTGAAATTTTGTTCTTTTTTTCTGAAAAGACATTTTCCCCCGAACGAAAACACTGATCGCATATGTGTATTCATTTGAAAGTATCATTTTTTAAATTTTTGATCAAATGTTTCACACATAGGCGTAGCCATTTATTTCTTAGAAAAAATCAATTTTCAGTGTCTGAAATAGGAAATCGTTTTGTGTATGAAGAGCGCATTTTTAACGCTTATTTCAATGGGTAAATACAAACAATGGCATAACTGCCCAAAAAATCAAATTAACAATATATCTAGTCAAAATAAACAATCAGGTGCAGAAATCAGATTGCGTTTGTTGGATTTCTAGCACTTTGCAGTGATCAAAATTACAAGACAAATTTAGTTTTGGTTGATACATCGCTTAGTTGGCATGGCCTCATTCCAAATTATACTCAAGAAATGTTATATTCAGCTAGCCTATTGGTTGCTGCAGTTGCTTAATAATTGTGAGAAGGTTGTTTTAAACTTGGTAATTGTATCTGCAGGCTGATATACAGAAAATTTTACGGCATGCCCGGAAGCTACCTGAAAAATTGGCCAACTTCTATAAGGTAACTGTTATACACAAGCTCCTGTTAAATATGCAGGTGACATATGTCAGAGTATTTCCATGTTTCTCTGTTGGTCGAGTGTCTTTGCAAGATAAACTGCCTGGAAATTATAATTTATCATTAAAAGTTCGTTATGTCAGATATTCCATGCAAGTTCTAAAGGTGAAAGTGGTTTGGGTCTACGATAGAGGCTGTCACGACGTGACTTTAATTAGAAAATTTAATAGAAACATTAAGTTTAAAAGAAATAATATTTAATGAAGCTTCAACATTCAAAAACGAACATTTAAGTTTCGTCACTGGGTAGACCACTCTCCACGTGGCACCCCAAACTAATATTATCAAGTCAAGAATCCTTATGTCACGCAGTCCATGCACAGTCTTTTGTGGTGAGCATCCGACCCCATCATCTTTGTCCGCTGAATGTCCCAAATCTACTGTAGACACAAACGTTCCACTTTCTGTGAACAGCTTCTAGCACATCTACACTGTGTCACGGATGGCTCTCGACAGCCACACCCAGGTCGAACATTTGGATGCACCCGGCCAACACAGCAGTTCAATTGCATATAAATGTCCCGGCAACAATCGCTAAACACTGATGCCGGCGACGTAACAGACTATGTTCACAATTATCCATTCTTTACAGCAGCTCAATGTGTAGTCGGGTATAACGTGCCCACATTTTGAGAACCAGTTTCCCCACTGAATAACGGGCACCAAACTGGTTCTCATAATGTGGGCACATTACATTTGACTATCGTCCAGTTTTTGATCATAGTGTGCATGATTGGCCAGAAACGATTTTTATACTGTTGGTTTCTGAAGTTTGGGTCAATTAACGCATGTTTGATTATTAAGTATAGACTGGCTTCAGGCCTGGGATCGAATGTTTCTATTTAAAATTAAACTCGAAAATATATTGCTCATTTTCTGTTTTATTTCAGGAAGAACTCAAGATTATTAACTTTAATTCTGCACTTTGGGCACATTACGAATTATGGAAACCATAATAGTCTCAGTTCACTCTTGATGACTGCTGGATTCGGGCTACAAACTTTAGTAAAAACTCAAAATTTTGAGAAAAAGCTTGAGATTTCCAGTTCAGACTCAAACTCGTACCTTTACTGCTGGGGTCATCAAGTGCAAAATGGGATTACACAGTTATCCACATAAACCCCAATATACTCGAGTACAGAATGATAGACACTTATCTTGGGTTCGTACCAAAGTAGAAAGGAAAATGTTAAAAGTAGTTTCGATTTTGTGTAAAAAGATTAGATCCCTGCCCGTGGAGTACATCAACAATTGACCTATCGCAAGGTGCGCTCCCTTGAGAAATGTCGACAAACAAACAATACATTTTACACGGCAACAACTTGTTTGTTGGGTAAAATGGCGACTTGGAAATGAAGGTGTGTCAAGAATGCTCGCTGTGATTGGTCAGTTAAACTGTCACTCAAACTCCTGGCGATAGGTCAATTAATAAACACCCAAGCTTCTACTGGAAACTTCACTGTTAGATCGTGTGCAATACAATGTCATTCAAAGGTGTCATTTCTTTTGTTCAGGAGCTGAACCGTGTCAGAAAAGCTGCCCTCTCTCTGGGTTTCACAGAACTGTTGGAATCTGTGTCAGCCATGTTGGAGCGCGAGTGTCGTCTGCTTCCTGGCACAGCTCATCCTGAAGCCGCGCTGCAGTTGTCTCACGCAGCTTCGTGTTTAAAGATGGAAAGTGCTAAAGACTTTTCTCACACAGTTAAACCTTTACCGACAAACTTCACCGGAGAATGATTATTTAATTTTGTAAAATACTATGTTTTATTATTTTTGTAAATAAATGAATAATGACATTCAGTGATCTCTAGCTGGTACTAATGTATTGACAAGGGAACAAAACGGGTGCTTGTCAGGGTTAGATGGTCTGCATTGAAGAGTTGGTCACGACCCCTTGCACCCCGTCACTGTCTTCACCAGTACTAATTGGTTACTTAGTTTGTGCCAAGGAAGCCTTTCTATGCTATTTTCAGCATCATGCCAGAAACTGAAGGCTATCCTACTGGCGTTGGGATGTGTAATTTTTATGAGGTAAATAGGGCGTTTGATTAAGATAAATCAGCTGCTTAAAACGAAAGTTCACAAAGATTATATGTACTCAAATTATCAGCCATCTTACGAGTAATTAGCATATCATTAACATTCAAAACATTTAATAACGTGGCCAACCACAACTGAAGCTGTGGGAAAGTCGCCCTTACTGTAGGAATTCAGGAGCTGCCACGGTGACTTTAATGGCGAGAAGGCACTCATTTGACCATTCATTTTTGGGATTTTTTTCATACACCAGACTAGATATCCAATCTGCCTTTGAATCGCTCAATTTCTGGGATGTTACCACTGTATTTCTGGGATGTTCCCACTGTATTTCTGGGATGTTCCCGCTGTATTTTTGTGTGCACAAGGGAGAAGAACAATAGACAAGTATGAATAGCATTTTACCCCCAAAGTTGAACCATTTCATGCGGAGACGTCTAGTGTTACATTTTGACATTGGGAAAGTTTGGTCACTATTTATTTGGGTTAATTTCAATTCGAGGAAGTAAAAGAGACGATTTTGCTTTTAAGGAAGTTCTTGTTTTCGACACCAAACCATGGTTGATATCTGCTTCAAATGAACAACCGGGTGTTTTTCTATTGAACTTCGTTTTTGAGCTTGCTCATCTGTTGCTTTTCATGCATCTCATGTGCGAAGGAGTGCAAGAAGTTTTTCTTGCACAGGCGTAGACAGCACACTCCCTGTTTTGAATATGATCAGGTGTCCACACAGGATTGGATAAAATTAGCCTACACAGGATGCGATTCGGTTTTAATCCGTCGCTTTCGGTCAAGTTTGTCGGCTGCAGGTCAGTCAAGTTACTGAATGTGCAGTCCCACGCCGTGACTTTCGATCTGGATCAGTGTTAATAAAACTTCCCCAGCGGATCGCGCCGTCCAGCGGGACCACCGTAATGAAATCACATTCCTCCAAGAGTTTCTGTTTGAACAGGCCTGTTTAATAGATTTATTTGACAATTTATTTTTCCTTAACTTTCCAATACTTATACGTATAACAATTAATGGAAACAAGTAATTGTCATTGACAATATTTCAGATTTTTCTTTTGTTTTACTATTTGCAAAATTATTTTGAAAGAAATGTTGTTTTCTGTTGCATATGGGTCAATTACAGCGCCACTTATTAGTAGTCAAATACTCCTTCTGTCGACCAATCGCTTTGTTTCTCGGACAAATAAAAGTAAACGTATTCCGTGGAAACACAGCTTAGCTTTTTCGGACGAGACATTTCACGCGTTTAGAGTCCTAAAGTTTCGTTGTACGGTGGAAACTCCAGATTCTGCCATTTCACAATAGAATTAGAGTAGCTTTTTCAAGTTTTCGACTTGGAATGAGCAGGTTTTTCATGACCCATGAGTAACACTTATTAATTACGGGTGCAAGCAAGAATTTTACTGTGTTTTATGCACTATTATCCAAAAAAGGGCAGACAATTCGACTAACGTGCCCCATAGGTTCTAAACATTGGCCCATAAATTTGAGGAATTGTGAGGCAATTAATGTGCTTATTCATAAAATTTTCTGGTACGTGTATAAAAACTGGTTCCCATTCTCAAAAATGGAAGCAAAAAACAGACTATGCGCTATAAAAAGGTGATTGTAAAGTATACTCGGATAAAACGCGAGTTCTCATCCGGCTACCGTGCCTTCCTCGCTTAGTAACGTCTAAATCAGTACATCTTTTTCGAGTTTCATTACTTTAGTAGTTTTCAGGGGATAGCGCGAACGCAGTCCCCCACTAACACAAATTATGCATCCGAGTAACCCACATTTGGGGTTATCGCAGGCGTCAGCCCGATCGAAGTGCAATGAAAGGGCCTCTTCCTGGAGGTTCCGCCTTACTGATCACGGAAATACCTCTATGCCAGGTAAGTATGATTAAGTGGACGTCAAATTTTTTCATGTAACAAAAAAACTTTCTGTTTGAACAGGTGTTTATATTTATTTGACAAGAACTTTATTTTTGTTCCTTACTTTTGTAATACTTGTACCTGTAAAAATAAAACAAATAATTTTACGTTAACAACATTCCAGACTTTTCTTTTGTTTTACTATTTGCAAGATTATTTTGAAAGAAATGTTGTTTTCTGTTGCATATGGGTCAATTACAGCGCCACCTATGAAGTCAAATACTCCTGTTGACCATGGCAATCACTTTGTTCCTCAGACAAATAAAAACAGACGTTTTCCGTGGAAACTCAGCTTACCTTTTTCGCAGGATACATTCACGCGTTTAGAGGCCTAAAATTTCATCTTGGAAACTCCAGATTCTGCCATTTAACAATAGAATTACAGTCGCGTTTTACTTCGAATGAGCAGTTTTTGCTGACCCTTGAGTAACACAGTATTATAGACCGGCGGAATGTTATTAATTATGGCTGCCAGCCAGAATTTTACTAGGCATTATGCACTGTTTTCAAAAACGATATTAGGCAATGTTTATAAAATTTCCACCTTTACATGAGGGGGCTATCAAAAATAGGACCGTATAATTTTACTGATAATTTCTAGAAAACGAAAACGAAATAATTCATGACACTGAACCAGCTTTTTTGAGGTTTTGTCTTGAACATTTATATCATACGATATTTGCTGATGTTATTGGTCTTGTTGTTTTGCTATGAATACACCTTTCTTTTTTACTTATTTTTACTAAAAGCATGGTCGCGTGACCTACTTAATGGCAGATGGGTACAAATCAAAATCGAATTCTGCGGAATTTCTATTTTTAGAAAATGTAAACTTTTGCTTAATTAAATTCTTTAGTTTGTAGATAATTGGCTAAATACATAGACTTGTCGAGTAGGTCCCACATAACCCAAACGAGATCGACGTCAACCCGTCATGAGGTGCTTCAAGTCAATGTCAAAAGACACTCCAATGCCTTTGAGTAGCGTAGACCATTGGTCAAGACAAGGAATATATTATGAGCGCCATCCCGCATCATTAGCGCGTGAAATGTTTCGTTGACGCACCATGATAGCCGGGCCAACGTGCATTAAAACTGATATAATTTTGCCTAATTTTGTTTTGAATTACATGCATCGCATTCAGAATCTTACACAACTACAAAGCAGATGAGCTGATAAAAACAACAATTTGAGCTTCAGGTGGTCTGCCATATTGCGAAAATACAGATCGTGAACTGTAGATTTATGTATTTGTTTAAACCGAAATGCCATCAAGACCAATTACTAATCGCGTAACCTACTGAGACAGCAGACGAATTCACGCATATTTAAAAGCTTCCACCAAAAATCGAACCCAAGAAGGGCAGACATTCGACTAAGGTGTCCCATACGTCCTAAAAATTGGCCCATAGATTTGAATCCCTGTGAATCAATTCACTCATACTCACGTTTTTCTAAGTTGACCCCTGCAACGAAAACTTCGTGACAAGTTTTTGAAAATTAACTCTCGAATTTTTATTTTGGAGCGTGATTCGAAAGTGAAATGCACCTTTAACATTGTGGAACAGTAAACCATGCATTCTATAATTTTCGTATCCTTGTTTGGGTTTTCTCTTGAACCTGACTATTGTAAGATCAAAAATCGTACGACAGCCATCAAATTGTCTGATGCTCATATAAAAATCGTTAAATTTCTCAAAACAATAGGAGCGAGTCTCCACCCAGCTGCCTTCCTTTAATCAATGCTAAATGATCAATGCGATTCTTCACTATCCAGTTCATTACTTTTGTAGTTTTCAGGGGTTAGCGCGAACGCAGACCCCCACTAACACAAATTGTGCATCCGAGTAACCCACATTTGGGGTTATCGCAGGCGTCAGCCCAATCGACGTGCAATGAAAGGGCCTCTTCCTGGAGGTTCCGCCTCACTGATCACGGAAAAACCTCTATGCCAGGTAAGTATGCTTAAGTGGTCGTTAAATTTTTATATATAAAAAGAAATTTTTCTGTTTGAACAGGTGTTTATTAGATTTATTTGACAATCAGTTTATTTTTTCCTTAACTTTCTAATATTTATACGTATAACAATGAAAGCACGTAATAGTCATTGACAATATTTCAAATTTTTCTTTTGTTTTACTATTTGCAAAGTTATTTTGAAAGAAATGTTGTTTTCTGTTGCATATGGGTCAATTACAGCGCCACCTATTAGTGGTCAAATTACTCCTCAGTTCTATCGACCAATCGCTTTGTTCCTCGGACAAATAAAAGTAAACGTCTTCTGTGGAAACTCAGCTTAGCTTTTTCGGAGGAGACATTTCACGCGTTTAGAGTCCTAAAGTTTCATCGTGGAAACTCCAGATTCTGCCATTTCACAATAGAATTAGAGTCGCTTTTTCAAGTTTTCACTTCGGAATGAGCAGGTTTTTGCTGACCCATGAGTATCATTGTTATTAATCATGGGTGCATGCACTGTTCTGCAAAAAAAGGCTGACAATTCTACTAACGTGAACCATATAGGCCCTAAACATTGGCCCATATGAGCCCTTGAGCGCCAGTTAATGTGCTCATTCCAACGTTTCTCTAAGACATTTGGCCAAAATAAAGCTTGGTAGCACCATGGTAGCACTGCGTTATTGAGCTCCGTTACATCCCCGAAATTTCCCACAGCCCGGGTACAGTTCTGCTCGTCACCGGCGTGAAACTTATATCAACATGTAGAGCTAGCGAGCGGAGCAGGCGCATGCAAAATCTAGAAGTCAACAACACTCACCTAGCAGGTTGCAGCCGCTTGAGTGAAAAACAATCTAATGAACGTCTTTGTTTGCCTAATGTAACAAAAAGTTTGTCGCGCTCGTGACATGAGCACGCAACACCATATCCCGGAAATTTTGCGACATCTTTCGGAAGATGATGACTCAACTTCGCAACAGCACGATTTGTTCTGAAAATCGATTTGCTGGTATGAAAATACTAAAAACTTATGACGAAATGAAACCAGTTCCGATAATTTGTTGTGCCATATACGCAACCTCTAAGAAGAGAAGAAGCCGAGCTGACTGAACGGTGAAAAAATTAAGGAACTGGTCAATGTAAGCCGACCTAAAAGAACGCATCTCAATTTTAGCAGCAGAATAACTACAGAACGACAATTTTTCCCGGCGAGCGCCGATAAATAATTTAGTTTACTCAAGGAAGAGTGTCGTTAACAACACTAATTCGGTGAAGATTTTATATGTTCAGTGTTTTACCCACATCGGCGCCAAGCGGTATATTTTAGTATACTGCTTTGCCGCACAAAGGCTAGTTATGATGCTTCAACCCGAGAACCAAAACGCCCGCTTTTTTCTTGACTGAAACGTCAAATTGGAGAAAACGATTTTCATTTTGTTCTAAAACTTACGCAGTGGATAAAGTTATAATTATTTAGCTCAAAAGCATGCAACGTGGTTGGTTTGTGGTTAAAACTCAAAGCGAAGTGTCCTGTAGCGCACAAAAGATTTCGTTGGATTAATCGGCACCAGACCTGCCTATGCATACGTATATAGCTCCATTGTATGATCTGTGTAGGCCTATCGGTAATAAATCTTAACTTGTTTGTCACTGCGGTTTCAATCCCCGGCGGTCATGTTCAGTCCCCGGCGGTCCTGTTTTCTGGTGGGGCGGTCATGTTTTTAGGTGCGTCAGTCTTATTTTCTGGTGCGACGTTCCCATTTGATCCCCGGAGGTCCTGTTTTGGGTGAGTCGGTCCGATTTAAGAGGACCGGCGGTCATGTGTTTCTCACCCGTGACCTAGATAAAACGTGAGATCTCGTCCGGTTACTGTACCTTCCTTGATTTGTAAAGCCTGGCTGATCAATGCATTCTTGTTAAGGTTTCATTACTTTAGTAGTTTTCAGGGGATAGCGCGAACGCAGTCCCCCACTAACACAAATTATGCATCCGAGTAACCCACATTTGGGGTTATCGCAGGCGTCAGCCCAAACGAAGTGCAATGAAAGGGCCTCTTCCTGGAGGTTCCGCCTCACTGATCACGGAAAACCTCTATGCCAGGTAAGTATGATCTGTAGAAATTCACAATAATATACATACTTATTCTATCATCTTTCTGAACTGGTTTGTTAGTATAATTGACAAGTCTCATTTGTCTCGGTTTTTTATGTGCTAAAAGTGCACAAAACAATAAACAACGCATTTTTCTATATTAGCTTTTTTTCCAGTTTTGTTCTTTTTCATTATTTACATCGTTATATTGAATGAAATGTTGATTTATTGTACATATAGGTCAGTTACAGCGTCACCTGTTGGTAGATTCGTTATTTCTTTTGTCGATTGGTCCGGTCCTGAGATCAGTGAAAAATAGATGTATTGCATATTTCAGTGGATATGCGAGGGCATTTTAACATTCTTAAGGTCTTATTGCCGTGTTGCCTTTTAGTTAACTTATTAACAACATGCTTGTTTGTTCGTCTCCCGAGGCGAGTTGGGGAAGGGTGAGAAAGACCAGATAAATGAGTTAGAGTTGACCCGCTAAATTAGGTCGTAACAATTTTCTGGTTTAAAAGTCATACCCAGACAATTCGTCAAGTATTTAATATGAGATCAGCTTAGCCGCCTGGCGGCCGGGATTCGATCCGTCCAGGCTCACTCGCGCGAAACGACGCCATTTCAGTCACCGCTGTATCTACGACCTTTTTTCCATGATGATAGAGCCAATTAGTGTCGGTGATTGCATCAGATTATAATTTAAAGCAGCATTTCTTATAGGCCCGTTATCTTATTTAGGCTCTCAGCCCCGTGTCCGTATTGATGATATGCCCTGGCTGGCAGCTATTAACAAGCCGGGATAAACGTGTTATCATGCTAACAAATAGTTACATGTGAAACTCGGACCGTGACAACCTCAGATCTGATTGGTTGAAATGGCTTCAGTGTCATGACGTAGTGGTTATATACAGTGGTCAGTGTAACCACTGATTTCAGTTAATTGAAGAATGGGATTGGCTAGTTACTTAAGGAGGACCGATACGGTGCCTGTGTGGAAAGTTGATTCTTATAGAGACGTCAGCGGCTTCAAATTAGTGACACTTATGAAGCACTTAGTGACCCTGTCTGTGACAGGTAACTTGATGTGATGAACTACAACCTCCTCACGTGCTTGGTTATGACATAAACTAGTTTCTCACATGCACAAACACATTGGGTCAAACTTGTATGATTTGCTGATGGCGGACAGCTGCTTCCCCGTCAGCACCCCGTACTTCTTGCACTGGGTGGACAGAAATTCTAGCGCCTCAATCCCGCGATAAACCTCGCGACACGCCGTGGATGTCAGATTGCGAGGCACAGTTTTTAGATGTAGGACTCTCCGAACTTCATTTTGCATAAATCCCCAGTCACTGCTCGTCCCAAGGTAATTCTTGGTAACCAGTTCCAACTTGAGCTTCGGTAAAGCTGGAAATGGAACACATGATCACGTGGTTTAGCCGCTGAGGCCATGCTGTTGTTGAGTTCATCTGTTCGGTCAGAACAATTAAAGCTCATTTTAAATTGACAAAGTCCCTGCACTCTAGACTGAGAGAGTCAAATCTATGCGACTCCAATGCATAAATGCGTTATCTATAGAATTTTCATTGAACTGGATGCTACTTAATTGTAAACGAACGAGGCGTTGGGATAAATATTTCAGAAAAAAAAACCACTCGAGACGATACTTGCCTGAAGTTACAGAAGGTAGCATACCAGTGCAGCGACACGATACCTGAGACCCCCCACCCTATATGCCGGGAGCGCTTTACATGTTTGTAACTTACCTTTGCGTAAAATGCAATGAGCATCCAACACAACGTTTGGGTCCAAAACATAAAGTTTGGCGTACAGCACATTCATGTCGATATTGTACTGTTCCTGGGAATAGTCCCCTCTTAGTGTAGCGCAGACGATATCTTTTACCCAAGTTCCATCTTCCATAAGACAGAGAAGTTTTGACGCCCAACCTTTTCTGAAAATAAAAAGGTTTTGAAAATTCATTAAAACAACTCAATGTAATGAACTCGGATCATTTAAATACAAAGACCTGTTGATAGGTTATGAATGTGTGATATTTTATTCGTTTAATAATGGTCCGTTGGCGGATAATAGTTGGTGCGATTGCCCTAGGCCCTTAAGTTCTGTCAAGTCAAGTCTATATTTTACAGGTGGAATAATTCTGGCCGACTTATGAAATGCACGTCTAATATTTAATAACTACAAATTTCCATATAATACTTGTACTTACGGATTGTCTTGCAAATAATCATTGAAGGAAACATGGTTAGTCCTGTCTTCCACAAGATTGGGGAATAACGAAATATACAACGAAAACCCTGTAATCAAAAATTCAAGGTGTACTGAATTATCGTTCTAGATTGAGGTAGAATATTTCTCTTTTATTTTTGAGATGCACAAGTACTACATCGTAAGTATGCCTAGTAGTTGTTTCGAAAAAAAATTATCGGGTGAAGTTAAAAGAATTTTCGAAAACATTTTGTAATGTGAAGCCAATGTTCAAATCAGCTATGCGACTTCACACCAGAATATACAGGACTCAGACAAGCTTTTTAACACGAGTTCAAGTTTTACGATTCTAAAGTTCGTGTAAGGCGCTTGTTTTCTCCTACCTTGAGAGGAGCAAAGTTGTCGGAAATCTCGTACAATTATTTGAGTGCGCGTTTATTTCTATGAAAAGTTTCTCACCTAATTTCTTCCACTGGGAACTGTTCTGAAGTCGTTTTAACTTTTCGTTGCATTTTCTTCCGTCAACCATTCTCCACATTCCTGCGTCGTCCTTATAGTTGAATATTGTGTTAGCAACTAATAGCGTGGCAAACTGCTCAAAGTCGAACCACGGAAGGTGAATGGGAACAAGCGTAAAGCCTGCACTACGACACGTGTCTGTAAAAAATACGTCTGCCACACAAGGCGTACTTTTTACCAGTGATATGAATAACTGTTTTGCCGCGTCGGCCACGACATCGCCTCCGTTCACGAACGGTGTCAGAGACAGTAAATGTTCGACACTCATATTTTTCGACTTCTGAAAAACTCTGTCCGCGTTACAACCAAACATGGTTGGAATCACACTGCGGCATTTGCCCTTTTCCTTTTGATCTCAGTGAGTTTGCCAGTCTTGCAATCTTTGCAATAGTCCCCCTTTGACTGATCGACCCAGACAATGACTTTCCAAGACGATATGCTCATAAGCCTGGTTCGGTTATAACACTGTGCGTCTTTAAGCGATTAATCATATGGCTCGCTCAGGGTGTTGTCTCGCCCAGGATGTTGACTCGCTCAGTGCCCGGGTGGCACCGTCCTTCTAGGACTGTGTGAAGTATTAGCGCAATGTTGCAGAAAGTTACGTAACAACCCACTGAAGTTAACTTACTAGGCCACGGGCATTGTAATCGCAAAAGTAAAATTTGTATTAGAACGTGGAAAACGTAAACACCTTATGCATGCGTGTAAGCCACTCGGAATTCCTTCAGGCTCGACGAATGAATAAAATTATCTAAACAAGAAAGTGTGTGCGGCGTATCACTAATCATTAGGGCCCAGAACACGATCGTGTCAGTGGTAATCATAATCACAGCAGAAATGTTTATTGTATCTTGGCCATGGTCTCATTATACAATTTTCTATACAACTTTGACATGGTAAAAGCTCCACTGGCTTTAGTGGCCCTGTTGCTTTTGAACTCAGTGATGTGGTACTCGAGCATTCATCATGATAATAAATGTCCGTCCAAGATGGTTAGGGTAGTGTGTTGCCCCACAGCAAAACGACTACTGGACGTTTCGCTGTGCAACTCATTATACATGTAGTATAAAAAATACCGGTGACTCGGAGAAGATGGATGCAAACTGAGCAAAGTCCCGGTGATTCCACAAGACTGCATTTTCGCTGTTTTTAACTGGCTAGAAACGACTGAGAAATTAAGCCTTTTACTCAATACTCAATATCTCATTAACGTGATGACTCGAGATTCTATTTCTATCAATACGACACGTCGAATCATCAGTGACTCCCGAATACTATATCTCTTTAGCGTAAAGCTATTGTAGTTGCATGGCAATGCAACCTCGTCATTGTGACTGAAGGTTCTCCACGAAAAAGGGCAATTTTACAGAAATTAACATTGTAGCGCGGAATCTAAGCAATATTAGCTTCACAAGGGGCCGATCGAACGCTCTTTCTTTGAGCCAAATCTGGCGCGGTAAATATTAAGTCCCCCTCCCGTTTACTAGTAACGCTAGGGCCTCGCTCCAGTCTAAAAGCAAGATTTCGCGTGATTACTTGAGATATTGCCGTGTATTTCAAATGAGATCACGTGACTTCGGCTAGACTTAGGTCTAGCGTAGGTCCTAGCGTTACTGAAGGCACGCCCGATAACTAAGGTAAGGTGGAAGTTGTCGCTCTGTGCATGACAATGAAAAGCTGATGCGACAATAATGAGGCACAAAAGAATCCGTCTGTACGTTACGGTAGCTACTCCCACCCTGCCAGAGGGTTTCGGCCATGCACAGGAGCTAGGCGCACTCACGCAAGTTACCCTAACACAAGTAGGCCCTATGCGGTAAATCACGTTTTCACTACAAAAGTTGAGACGGATCATCTGACACGGAACGATATGAATGGGAGTAAGTGTATGTGTAACAGACACGGAGCATATTGACACCACGGTGACAACTTTTGTTGTCTGTGAGGTACAAGAGCAAGTTGCGCCCGATCATCTTGCTCCGTGTCAACTATACGTCTAAACGCGAAACTGGGGCAAAGTGGAAGGGATCATCTCGATAACGCTTGCGCAAAACGCACATATACGAACAAGTAATCATTTTCGCGCAATTTCTACGATTTGACAGTGAGCTGTTCGATCAGGGCCTTCATGTGTACTTTAGCTGTGACTAAGGTATTAATTTTTAAATTGTCAGAATATTACACGCACTTAACATTCAAGACTGGGTTCAATTCATATTTGGTTATGTATAGTATGTCTGCTAATGAAGGCTTTAATCAGTTATCAGAAACTCATCGTCACGAATTACGTACACTGGGGATAATTAAAAGCACCATAACAACAATTAACGACAGTGAGCTGTGGCTCCCGCACATTTGCATCTTTGCGCATGAGCACTCCATATTCCTGCCTACAACTTCTGCCTTGAGTTGTGTGTGTATGAAACGGCTGCTTGACACTGATCGTCTTGCGTGGTGTCAGTTGCGCCGTGTCAAAAGCTAATGCTTTAACGGGATTGACAACGGCACGATTTCAGTGAAAATGGTCGGTTTTCAATGATATATATATATATATATAAATATATTTATATATATATATATCCCCGTCTAAGCTAATAACTTTAAGTAGTTTAACCCATCCAACAATATCAAAAACGATATCTCTTTAGTTACCAGTTCATTCTGCAAAAAGTCATGAATTGGATGGGCGTGGTAATGCTTTCAAATTGCGAAGGACTGCGATTAAAAACTCTACATACACATACAATGTCAAAATTCGAAGCTAAATCCAAAAATCCAAACCTGACGTTGTTACTTTTCAGGAATTTTCACTAGATATCCCAATTAATGGAAACACGGTGCTTCTCACAAGCAGGAAACCGGGATGACGTAGATTATCATCCCAAAGATGACTGAATAAAATCGAGAAAATTAACTGTTCAATAACTTTAGATAAAGAACAGAGCAATGTTATTGTCAGTAATTTGTATGTTGAGTGATTTTTTCTTTGTATTGGTAACACGATCTTATGTTATTCCCAACAGATGGAGCAATTAGAAGACAGCTACTTTGTTTAAAAGCACAGTTAATGGACCGACAGTAGCTGGACACATATTTGCATGATGTTGTTAAATGTGTTATCAGAAACATCGCCATTTTTCAAGCCAGTTTCTTGTAAAAGTCTTCTTACCTCTGAGGAGTCAATTCGAGGTTATCCACTTCAACCATGCTGCATTATGATATTATTAAATGATGACGTACGGTCTGACGCGACACGATTTGGACCCATAAATATGAATAAAAATGCACTGTCACGTCACACCAGAAAAATTTTGAAGGCGATGGATTCTTTGATGCAGGTAATCGCGGGGACAATTTAGGACTTGAAATTTGTAGGAAATGACGTATTTTGACTAATCGGTGTGCCCCCATGGCACGTTCTCGGGGAGTTGAGAAGGTTGACCAGGGGCCCGTTCCAAGAAACTGACTTAAGTTCATTATTGACTTAAGTCTAAGATTTGTCTTAACTTCCAAACTTTGAAACTTCCATATCTGGTAAATTCATCAAAATTAAGCCAAAACGTACGTCAAACACTTAAATCAAGCTTAACATCTCTTTCTTGAAATGATTTTGAGACAAATTGAACTTCTATTTTAAAATTTAGTAAAATTTAGGAATTGTCTTAGCTAAGTCAGTTTTGTTGGAACGGGCCCCTGGTCTATAGCCAGATAATAATTTTCAAATTTCGTTGTAATTTACTGCGCTACGTGAATCTGGTCTGATTATTATCACTGTTTTTATTTTAGGCATTTAATTTTATTTCAATGGGTGTAAAACGTCAAAATGATGTACTAAACAAGCGGATAGGGTTTACTGGAGACGTTATACGTAGAGAAATCTTTTAAAATTAACTCGGCCTTTCATCAATAAATTTGTCTTTGGCATACCTCCTGCATTTTATGTTAAAATATGAAAAGCAACTCAAATTTGATGTGCAAACTTTACAATTTCCAATATTCCTTTGATTTTTTTAAATTATTTTGATTTTTCTGTACTAGACCCTCTCAATAGTTTTCGTTGTTGTGTACAATTTGTGACAGGACCACGGTCTATTTGTTAAGACTGGACCATTTGTCTCTAAATTGGAGGTGTCTTTCTGTGGAGTATTTCTAGTATATGGCATTTTGCATGTTTATTGGAGTGTTTTTCTTGAGACACCTGGGCCCGGTCTCCAACCTTTTTACTCGAAATGGAACTCGAAATTAGGTTTGGCATTTTCTACTCTACTTTTGGGTGAACTCAAGATAAGTGTCTATTACTCTATGCTCGAGTACACAATAACTTACGTAGATAATTTATTGCCCTTAGTTCACAGTTTTTAAACCCAATATTAAAGCAATAAGATCGAGTTTGAACTCGAAATTTCGAGTTTTTACTCGAGTTTGTAGCACGAATATAAGGGTCTTCAAGGGCAAACTTGAACTAGAAACTCCTATGCATAAACGATCATGTATTCGAGCACAGTCTCATGACCAATTATCTTAAGTTCGCTCAAAAGGAGCAGAGAAATTGCCAAAAATAGTTTCGAGTTCGTTTCGAGTACAAAGATTAGAGACCGGGCCCTGAATTAACTTATCTTGGATCATTCTTGGGTGAGATGGATGTAAATCATGCGCGCACCCGGGGGTCTCTGAACGTACCCCGTTTTTTGCTAAGAGGTCCACATTCTCAAAAATTCGAGCCCCCCCTGTATTTTAGGCATGAAAATGCGAGCTATTTACGCACAGAATATAAAGTCGTCGGAAAAAGAATCTCGCAAAACTCGCTATTTTGAACTTTAATTAATTTGGGCTTAGCCTCAGTTGAATTACGAACTAAATTTCTTTTTATTTGAGGAATTTCGACTCAAAAGATATCGACTTCTGAAGAGGACGTGCTATTAGTCGGTACTGCTCGCATGTTAGGTTAAAAGACTCAGTTATAAAAAATATTCCACACATTTCTTGTTTTAGTTTACATTTTCTAAGGCACCACCATGATAGGCCTAGTACTTGGGTTGCGAACGATTGATTTTTACGTGAACACAATGGTGTGTACACTTTCGACACACTATCGAAGTCGTAGTATCTCGACGCTTTTTCTCCACGGAAATTGAACTTTGAGTCTGAGTACATTGGATCCGGTTTCAGATAAACCTTTTCACGTGTCTAGTCTTGATTAGCGTTGTGTAGTCTAAAAGTCTTGTTTTGCATTTCAATACCAATTTGACATTGTCATTAAGCCAGGATTTTCTGAGATTTTAAGTGTTCTCTGCTGGCATGGGTATAATTTGCCAAATATTTGCTCATTTAATTTGTGCAGAAGATAGAAGATATGGGTATTCAGGATCAAAGCCTATTCAGTTATGCAGCTGGTCTCCCATAGGGTCCTGATAAGAAACAAGAAAATAATATTAGTCAAGTTAACAAGATTGTATGAGAAGAATTGATATGAGCAACAGAGAGTTTGCAAGATATTTGACACTAATGATTAAAATACTAGTATGCAATTAAAAATGTTAAAATTATTCAATATTACCCAGGTACCTGGACTTGAGTTATTCTGACGCAGTCCTGTGAGGAGACTGTTCTACAGCAAAGCACGTGAGAGTGGAAAAATGATTGTTTACCAAACAGCGTTGATGTCTTCACAACGGAAATTGAAAAATCCAGTTAAACTCAAGTAATTTTCTGAGTATGCCAATACTGGCCAAATCATATTTCTGTTTACTTACTCATATCTCTAGTCTAAAGGTTCACATACACGACTCTCCTCCTGACCGGAAGTTACGTAAGGTCTGAACTGTTACCCGTAGATATATATGTAGGCCTATAGTTTTTATTTTGTCGTCTTCTGCTTTCCAAAAAGTGTTAGGAAAACACCCTGGGCGAAGCATGCATTGCCCGACAGATTGTCGTGACTCCGCGCAACGGATACTCAGTTTCGTGGCGGCGATGTCTGGTCTCTTGGGATGCGGTATCACGGGGGCTTTTACCGTGTTCGCCAATGATATCAAGGATGCGTTCAATATGACACAAAGCGAAGGTGGGCATGGTAGACTTAATTGATACGATTTAATTAAATGGAGTTTGAAGCGACAGTTCAAAAGTCGCTACCAAAATGTTGAATTATTATGTAGGCCAGTAGGAAGTGGGCGGAACGTGTCCCCCCCCCCTCTAATAATTTGTAGGAATCAGGGTGAAACCGTAGCAACCCTTCTCTGGCGGGGGCAATTTAGTCTTCTGACTGTCCTTCCCTTCGTTTGTTAAACTGTATATCATGACAAGAACTAGCAAGGCATTAGCTTTTCATTAACACAAACTTTATTAAAGTCACGACAGTGTACTTTCTGTTGGCCAGCTTGATGTACACTCGCTCATACTCTCTGTATAACTTCCGATCTTCCGGTGTGTGCAGTTGTAACGCAAATTGTCAAAAGACATTGCAAACAAACAAGTTAAGATAGTAGATATATTTTGAGAGGAAATTGCCATCCTCAGGTAATTGGTAGGGAGCGAAATAAGCAATATAATCTGGTATTATCTAACATGGGCGGAAAATAAAGTCTAGGAAAGGAATAGTAGACAATACCACTATTCGTTATATAGCAAATGATCCATTTCGGTTAAAGATTTCGGAGTCTGTTGATTAATTAGGAAAAATGTGCTGAATGAGCAGCTGGCAGGTGTTTACCGTACGCTGGCTCTGTTACGTTAGTCTTATGGGCTTCCTACCCTGTGTTACATTCACACGCTCTGCTTGTATATCCTTCTACCTGATGTCACTATTTACTTCACTGTTTATTTCGCTTCCGCTATGTTCATTTAACCAAGTGCCTGTGGATGAGACATATGCACTCGAATTATAGCTACTATTTTAACTTGTATATTACTAGGAAAGTGCTGGAGGAAACTCGTACATGTCGATCAGACTGCGGGGGTTGGTATGATTTTTATGACCGTGCACCGAGGACATCAAGGTGCTCAAAGTGCTGTACATATACTAGCAATTGGAAACAATAATTTCTGCGATTTTGGAGCGCCAACTTTAACTAAGAAACCGTAACAGGCTACCACTGGAATGAGCAAGAATTTACGTCAACCCAGATAAACAGTGAAATTTTATTTGGAGAGGGGCCCAAACCACTCCCGTAGGATGCCACGCCTCCCGTGTTCTCCTGGTAGCCATTCAAGTATCATCTGTGTGCATGCCTTCGGCAATTGTCAGTCTAAAAATTCCATTCGATGAATTACTGATACGGAAAAGTCTTGATTGTTCTGGCTTTAATACGTTCATCAAGTTACAACTCTGGCTCTAACTTCCACCCATTTTCTGTTTTCCGATTGTTCTGCTTTTCATTGAGACTGTCATTCAAGTGTCTGATCGTTCTGTAGTGTTCACCTTTTAGTTAGGTGTGTGGTTTCCAACTGATGAGGTTTTGAGCAAAGAAACGAAATGTCTGGACTATGTATGTAGCACATAGCGTTGTTATGTCATAGTTCGATAAAGTGCTAGTTATTTTGTTTTCTTGTGAAAAAGTAAAGTACGTCGTGCAGTTCACTCAAAAGACGCGCTGCTTTAGGCTTTAGTATTGCGTTGTCACGTGCCGGTCCAACTTTTGAACGTTGTTTTCCTCTGATAACCGGAAACGGTTGATTGATTTCTGATTTAAATGAACGAAACTGATTTTGCTTCAGTGAACTTAGGTGGAGGGTGAAATTCTGGAAAACCTATCATCTGACCCTAAACATCACAATGCACAAGCGGGTTTATGTCAATCTGGAACAATCCTCCACGAATTTGATGTCTCGGTAAATTTCGACGTAGATTGATGAAAGTCTGCACCTCGTGTTTCTCCGGATTTCTCAGCTAGGAATTTCTTACGTTGCCTCAATACCCCCTAAAGTGTAATTTTTGCAATGCATGTTATGGTACCCTAAGTAAGCAAATTTCATGGAAAAACTCCCCTAAAGGTCAAACCATAAACTGACCGCGTAAAGTGTTCATGCCTAGAATGTAAATTTTGTTAAAACATAGATACCGCTGACTGCCACTTCGGTGTTTGCCCCCCACGGCCCCAAACAGCAAAGTCTGCACGCCCAAGGCGGGGTGGGGTACAAAATTTACGACGGTCAGGCAAGCTCAAGTTGTGGCAATGCGGAGGAATTCGAAAGTTGGCACGACGGCGATATCGAGTTAGTTAGTGACACCAATACCTGACTACCGACGGCATGTAATGACAGTGATGGCGGTGACGACGATGACAAAGATCACGATGACCATTATGACGATGGTTTTTGTTCTAGTTTCAGTGCTTTCCTCGGCTACATCGGATTCCCCGCGTCTCTGCTGTATGAAGCTGCTGGACCTAAAATGACATCCTTCGTAGCGCTCATTTTCTCATCATTGGGATTCGCTCTGATGTTCATGGCTTCCCAGCAGACGGTGTTTTTCACTAAATTTACGTGGTTGTTGTCTGTGTTCTATTTTATTGGATGTAAGTTGACAATATCAGTAAAAATGCGTAAACGTCTACTTCTGTCAAACCAAGCGTTCTGAAAATGCTACTGTCTCGGGCTGTGGAAAGTTCAGAAATGCTTTACCAAATTACTAGTTACAAACAGCCGGAGTTGCAAGTTAGGCAAATTATTGACGAACTCGTCGAATGCAGGGTATCTTAAAATGATGGGACACTTCTTACATAAAATATCTCGAAATAGAGATAATGTATTTAAGAGATTTTTGGTGGCAGCATAAACAAGGCGTGGGGCATTTTACTTTGAAACTTGAATTTTCCGAATGGACGCCTCCGGCGCGTGAAGACCCATTTGTGAAACAAGGCACTTCGTGAAGTGATGTTTTTAATGTTTCCAGGGGTTGGCATCCTTTTTAATTTGCTCATTTGAAACGTATCTCAGTTTGATCTTAGTCACCCATGCAGCACTTTGAAATAAGGAAACCAACACGACTTCCCGAACTGCCTCTTTTTAAGATTTGAAGATGTTCCCTGGCCCTGGTGCTGGGACACATGAATCTACTTGACTATATTGTGTCGATTCTAAAAACGAGTCAACGTAGAACAACTGCAAAAACCCTACTAAGAACAGCATTCATAGAGAGATTGCTAGCACACCAGGTTGAGGTCCGTGCACCACAAGAAACTAACTCGCACACGCGAGCTTGCTTGGTTCAGAAAGTGGACGAAATGGAGTGGATTTATAGTTAAAATCTATTATAATCTAAGGTGGTTAAAATAATTCACAAACGTAGCTATCTCGACTTTCTAGCATTAAGAGGGTTGACCTTTTTGAAGTAATAAGCCGTCGTATGGATAACGTTGTCACACTCAAAATTTGATTTTTTTTGCATTTTGCACGTTTTTGTCAGCATCGTGCGATTTTGGCGAACACTTCAATGTCCTCGCTATTATTGTGAATGAATTCTTTTTCAGGTAACGGCAGCGTTTTCACCTATATGAGTTCATTGCTCACAAACATGTACAACACGAGTAAGTCGCACGTGGGCCTGGTGGTCTCGCTGTCTGACTCCGTGTCATACGCCAGCGCCATTTTGTTTTCGGTCATTCGTTACTTCGTTTCCCAAACCAACAAGGAAGACATTCTGGGAACTTCGTTTTTAACAGTGAGTGGACTGCTCTTCACAGTTAATTTGTTGGGAGTGGCGTTTCTCAAGCAGATGCGTGTCCAAAATGAAAATCCAGATCCACAGTTATCGCCAATAAACAATAACTTTACAGTCAAAGCTCAAAACTACGAAACATTCAAAGAAAAGGAAAGCTCTAACTCACATGCGCAACTAAATGATGCTAATTACAACAAATTATACAAGTTCAAGGATGTTTTGACAAACTGTAAAGTGCAAATGCTGATTTCTATGACAGTTCTGGCATTGAGTGTTAACATTATGTTTGTGGAAAACAGCACGACCGTCCTCAGGTCGGCTCATCTTTCCGATTACTACACCCTCGTTACCATAATTCTACCGTTAGTGGGTCTTATTGTAAATTGCATTGTATGTTACCTATCAGACAAGCTTGTTCATAAAGTAAACAGAAGCGTGTTTACTCTGGTACTTAATGCGGTACATTTGGCCGCCCAGTTGTGCCTGCTGTTCAAAGCCATGTCGTTCACGTGGATCATCAGTGCAGTCGTATTTGAAGCCATTTCCGGTCCTGCGCTGTTTTCGCTTTGTGCAACCATCATGAGCGAACAGCATGTGGTGGTTGCACGTGGAAACTTCGGAACACTCTGGAGTGTAGTAATGTTGCTCAACGCCTGTGGGGGGCTTGGGTGTAACGCGCTATTTGGCGCCGTTTATGACAGCAGGATTGATTCTCAGAATGTTCTTACGAATGTTTGTTTTGGACAACAGTGTTTTACTGTGACGTTCATTGTCTCGTCGGGTTTGTGCTTGCTTGCAACTATTGTTAATGGAATGGTTACTCTTAAGGAATATGTTGAAAATCGGAATATGGGGCGAGTGTCAGACGTTACCAGTTGACGCAAATGTGCCGTTTGTAAGCAAAAACGACGATCTCCGGATGTGTGTGTTCCAGAATCTGCTGTACCTGCACTTTCCGTCACCCACGAACTCAATCTTTTGTTGATTTTCCTAGATTTGTATAGTTGAGTTATGTTAGGAAACAATCTATTTCTGAACTTCGGATGTACAAGGTTTCCTAGAATTACTTCTTGTCAATGTGCCGCAATAGCTCGTAACAAAATCAACTATTTCGCTTTTAGTCTGTCGTTTAATTCTTTCTTCGAACCCTTTCTTCAACATGAACACTTATATCCAAACTTTGACGAGACTTTGTGTCATTGTTGGCATCTACTGTAAACATTCAAAAGCACGTGACAAAAGTGCACGAACACCCTGGCCTCTCTAGCGTCAAACGCTGTAGGCAGTTGGGTTATGGTCCAAGAGCTTTTTGTATTTGTTCATGTCGTGTCGTAAACGTGGAACCACGTTAAAGCTTGAGGGTCTTGTTTTTATATAACTAGATACATTCGTGAAAAACTGATTTATTATATTATGTTTTTAAAAATGAAAACACAAAATATTTTAGATCAATAAATAACTTAGATACCCATATAACAAAATTTATTATTTGAAAGGATACCTAGCCCGGTTTTGACTCATTAACAAATTTTAAAAAAGACATTCCCATCTAGTTCTCGGAAACAAAATAATGTCTGTAACCCTCAACAACCTTCAAATGTTTCGAGCAAAATTTGAAAAATCCTAAAGAAGTCTACTCGTGACCTGTGCTTTAGGTGAGTTATACGACAGTTCCGTCTGTAGGGAAAGACCGCCTACCAAGAACCGTAAAATTCTATCTGTGACATATAAAGTAATGAATTTTTAGTTGAATCCTGTTTTTATCATTCAAGTGGGATGCCAGTGATACATTGGCAAGTGACAGAACGAGGATTGATTGAAATCACCAAAACAAATTAAGATCCTTTTAAAGGTTGATCGTGAGATGGGAAGCACGGACCCTGAATTGGAAAATTAAGCTAGATTCAAACGGGAGGCGCTGGCCTTGACAATCTGGCGGATTTGGGGGGCAAGGGTGCAATGGGCCCCTAAAATTTCCCGTATTCCATCTTTCAGTTCGGGGGTGCGAATGTCTAATAGGCAAAATCGTGGCTAATACTCTCCCCTTCCCCCAATTCAAAATCCTGGATCGGCTCCTTGTAATTGTTCCCCAATCAAGGTCTGAATTTCGCATTCATTACAAGATCAAGCGTGCACGTCATACACACATATGTAGCAGTTGCGGTAATGGCGACGTTTCAAAACACGATATTCTATTTCTTCTGCTTGTCTGCAGTCTCGTACCTTTAATAACTGCTGTGCAGACCAAGCGAATTCATCGAGAGACAGTAACCAGTCAGAAGTTCCCGTTTTATAAGTAACTATTGGCAACTCTGATTTGACCAGATGTTTTATGACGTGTATCTACGTACGGGCTCGGAATAGTAGAACTTATGCAAAGCCGCCTGTCAACAATCTCCGATTTATTGCCTAATATGGAAAATTGTAGCGCAGTCAGACACGCCCTATTTCGAGTGACAGGTAGCATAAGAATTTTTCAATGGATTATGTATTCAACACTTAAACTGAAGCAGGTTACTCAAAGACACAAAACAATGGCGCTTCGACATTTTCCATCTCTCATCCAGTGCGTTTTCAAGTACAATGAGTTTCAAAAGCCCAGTTTTAAAGACATTTAGGACCCAAGATAATTATGGCCAACTTTGGAACATCATACAACAGAAATGGCTGGTGGTATCCCCATATCCAGCAGAAAATGAAAACGAAATGATTATTCATCAAACTGTAACAGCATTTTTGAGATTTTACCTTGTATTTAGCTCATGGGTAAAACCTTGCTGATAGTACAATTAGTCTTTTTCGGATTTACTTACTTTAATAGTTTCCAGGGGATAGCGCGAACGCAGTCCCCCACTAACACAAATTATGCATCCGAGTAACCCACATTTGGGGTTATCGCAGGCGTCAGCCCAATCTAAGTGCAATGAAAGGGCCTCTTCCTGGAGGTTCCGCCTCACTGATCACGGAAAACCTCTATGCCAGGTAAGTATGCTCCGAAGTACGCCAAAAACTTATATATAAAAGCAGAATATTATGTTTGAACAGGTGTTTTGCTTTATTTGAGAAGACAGTTTAATTTTGATTTTCTGTACTACTTGTACATATAACAATAAAAAACTAGTTGTGCATTAACAATATATTTCAGATATTTGTTTTTTTGATTTAATGTTTGCAAGATTATTTTGAAAGAAATGTTGTTTGTGTTGTATATGGGTCAATTACAGCGCCACCTATTAGTAGTCAGATACTTCTGTCGACCGAACACTTTCTTACACAGAGAAATAAAAATAAACATCTTCCGTGGAAACTTAGCTTAGCTTTTTCCGAGGAAGCATTTCACGCGTTTAGGGTCTTAAAATTTCATCGTGAAAACTATAGATTGTGACATTTCACATTAGAACTGTAGTCGCCTTTCAAGTTTTTTGCTGACCCACAAGTAGCACTGAGACCGGCGAGAAATTACTAATTATGGGTGCCAGCCAGAATTTTCCTATTTTTTATGCACTGTTTTCCAAATCGCAGTTAGGTATTGTTTATAAAATTTCCACTTTTGCATGAGGGGGCAGTCAAAAATAGGTCTTGTATGAGTTTCATGAAAAGTTGCAGAAAACGAAAACGAAACGACAATTCATAAAACTGTGACAGCGTTTTCGACATTTTGTCTTGATCATTTATATCATGCAAAATTTGCTCCTGTTATTGGTCTTGTTGTTTTGCTATGAATTTGCATTTCTTTTTTGCTAACTTTTACCCAAAGCATGGTCGCGTGATCTACTTAATAGCAGATGGATATATCAAAATCGAATTCTACGGAGTTTCTACTTTTTGAAAAAGTAAGCTTTTGCTGCATTAAATTCTAGAGTTTTTCAAATATTTTGCTTAATAAACATACTTGTTGATAAGGTGCTACATAACCTTACAACACGTCATCACTTGAGCTGCTTCAAGTCAATGTCAAGAGCCACTCAAATAGGCCAAGGCAAGGAAAATATTATGAGTGCCCTCCCGCATCATTAGCACGTAAAAATTTTCATTGACGCACCATGATGGCCGGGCAACCGTGCAACAGATTTGTTATAATTTCGCCTGATTTTGTTTTGAATACCACGCATTGGATTCAGAATCTATAAATACTTCTACAATGCAGAGTAGCTGATCAAAATAATAACTTGAGCTTCATGGGGTCTAGTACATTGAGGATTTACAGATCCCATTGAAATGTGGATTTATGTATTTGTTTAAAATGAAATGCAGTTAGCCTATGAGACCAATCACTAATCGTGTAACGTACTGAGGTAGCAGACGAAATCAAACATATTTAGAAATCACCACTAAAAATCTAACCGTAAAAGGGCCCGCGCATATTCGACTAACGCGACTCATAGGCCTAAAAAATTGGCGCATAGATTGAAGCCATGTGGGTTAATTGACTCATACTCAATTTTTTTAAATTGACCCCTGCAAAGGAAACTTCCAGACAAGTTTGTGAAAGTTAATTTTTGTTTATGACGTGATTCGAAAGTGAAATACACCTTTATCTTTCTTCAAAAGTAAACTGTATATTCTGATTTTCGTTTCCTGAGTTATGTTTTCCCTTAAACCTGTGTACTGCATCAAGTTGTCTGATACACGTTCAACTTCTAAACAATAGGGGCGAAAACAGGGGATACGCTTTTTAAGTTGTTTGTAACAAGTACTCGGATGAATAGCGAGTCTCCTCCCGGCTAACTTACTTCGGTAAATGTAACTGATCAATAAGAGCCTTCCGTTTTCTGGTTCATTACTTTAGTAGTTTTCAGGGGTTAGCGCGAACGCAGTCCCCCACTAACACAAATTATGCATCCGAGTAACCCACATTTGGGGTTATCGCAGGCGTCAGCCCAATCTAAGTGCAATGAAAGGGCCTCTTCCTGGAGGTTCCGCCTCACTGATCACGGAAAACCTCTATGCCAGGTAAGTATGCTCCAAAGTAAGCCAAAAACTTATATATGAAAACAGAATATTATGTTTGAACAGGTGTTTTGCTTTATTTGAGAAGACAGTTTACTTTTGATTTTCTGTACTACTTGTACATATAACAATAAAAAAACTAGTTGTGCATTAACAATATATTTCAGATATTTGTTTTTTTGATTTAATGTTTGCAAGATTATTTTGAAAGAAATGTTGTTTGTGTTGTATATGGGTCAATTACAGCGCCACCTATTAGTAGTCAGATACTTCTGTCGACCAAACACTTTCTTACACAGAGAAATAAAAATAAACAACTTCCGTGGAAACTTAGCTTAGATTTTTCCGAGGAAGCCTTTTACGCGTTTAGGGTCTTAAAATTTCATCGTGAAAACTATAGATTGTGACATTTCACATTAGAACTGGAGTCGCCTTTTCAAGTTTTTTGCTGACCAACAAGTAGCTTTGAGACCGGCGAGAAATTACTAATTATGGGTGCCAGCCAGAATTTTCCTATTTTTTATGCACTGTTTTCCAAATCGCAGTTAGGTATTGTTTATAAAATTTCCACTTTTGCATGAGGGGGCAGTCAAAAATAGGTCTTGTATGAGTTTCATGAAAAGTTGCAGAAAACAAAATGAAATGTTAATTCATAAAACTGTGACAGCGTTTTCGACATTTTGTCTTGATCATTTATATCATGCAAAATTTGCTCCTGTTATTGGTCTTGTTGTTTTGCTGTGAATGTACATTTCTTTTTTGCTAAATTTTACCAAAAGCATGGTCGCGTGATCTACTTAATGGCAGATGGATATATCAAAATCGAATTCTACGGAATTTCTACTTTTTAAAAAAGTAAGCTTTTGCTTATTTAAATTCTAGAGTTTTTCAAATATTTTGCTTAATAAACATACTTGTCGATAAGTTCCTACATAACCTTACAACACGTCATCACTTGAGCTGCTTCAAGTCAATGTCAAAAGCCACTCCAATTGGCCAAGGCAAGGAAAATATTATGAGCGCCCTCACGCGTCTTTAGCGCGTAAAAAATCTCATTGACGCACCATGGTTGCCGGAACAACGTGCAATAAATCTTATAATTTCGCCTGATTTTGTTTTGAATACCACGCATTGGATTCAGAATCTATAAATACTACTACAATGCAGAGTAGCTGATCAAAACAATAACTTGAGCGTCATGGGGTCCAGCACATTGAGGAACTACAGATCCCATTGAAATGTGGATTTGTGTATTTGTTTAAAATGAAATGCAGTTAGCCTATGAGACCAATCACAAATCGCGTAACGTACTGAGGTAGCAAACGAAATCACACATATTTAGAAATCACCACTAAAAATCTAACCGTAGAAGGGCGCATATTCGACTAACGCGACCCATAGGCCTTAAAAATTGGCGCATAGATTGAGGCCATGCGGGTTAATTGACGCATAATCACGTTTTTTCAAATCGACCCTTGCAAAGGAAACTTCCAGATAAGTTTGTGAAAATTAATTTTTGTTTATGACGTGATTCGAAAGTGAAATGCACCTTTATCTTTTTTGAACAGTTTTTCGTTTCCAGAGTTATGTTTTCTCTTAAACCTGTGTCCTGCATCAAGTTGTCTGATACACGTTCAATTTCTCAAAAAATAGGAACGAAAACAGGGGATACGCTTTTTAAGTTGTTTGTAACAAGTACTCGAATAAATAGCGAGTCTCCTCCCTGCTAACTTACTTCGGTAAACCTAGCTGATTAATAAGAGTCTTCATTTTCTGGGTCATTACTTTAGTAGTTTTCAGGGGATAGCGCGAACGCAGTCCCCCACTAACACAAATTATGCATCCGAGTAACCCACATTTGGGGTTATCGCAGGCGTCAGCCCAATCTAAGTGCAATGAAAGGGCCTCTTCCTGGAGGTTCCGCCTCACTGATCACGGAAAACCCTCTATGCCAGGTAAGTATGAGTTACAGGACGTCAAAATTTTATATATAACATAAAAAATTTCTGTTTGAACAGGTATTTGTATTTATTTGACAAGACAGTTCATTTTTACCTTTTCTTTGTACTACTTGTACATATAACCATGAAAGAAGCTGATTATGCATAAACAATATTCCAAATTTTCCTTTTTTTACTGGTTTCAAGATTATTTTGCAAGAAATGTTGTTTTATGTTGCATATAGGTCAATTACAGCGCCACCTATTAGTATTCCCAGACAAATGCTCAGTCTTAAAATGGTACCGGTATCCGAAAAGCATCTGATTCCGCCATTTCTCAATGGAATTAGGTCGCTTTTTCAAGTTTTCACTTCCACTAGGTAGGTTTTTTGCTGACCCACGAGAAACGCTTTATCATAAAAGACCACTTGCCAAGGCCCGACGTAGGCCTAACGGTTCTTTGGAACAGGGGTAGGCCTACCAGCCAGAAAGTTTTGCCCGGGTCGTGCACCCGGGATTTTACTTATCTAACAACTGATTTCGTGACAAATAGGCATGAACTGTTTTGCTTACTATTTACTGTTTACTCTATATAATCTGTTAAATGACAAGTGGTCACTATGGAGTACACGGCCAACCAAGTGCTCTGGTTTAAATTTACTACATGTAGGTAAATTGGGCTATTTAAAAATCAACGTTAGTCATGCGACGTGTTTTTAAACAGAAGTAGAAATTTTCGATTATCAACCGTATTTAAAATTGGTCAATCGACAACCCATATCTGACGAACGATCGCTCCCTGGTTTGATGCGGTGATCAACGTAGTGGGAATGTACTGATGCGTTACGTTTTTAACAGACGTGTTTTCTGACTGCATCAACATAGTTTTCTGACACTCATTCTTATAGCCATGCTCCGGATCCAAAATAGAGTAATGTTGCTCAACACCTGTGAAAGGCTTGCGTCATAACGCGCCAGTTGGCATCACGATTTACTACAGGAAATTATTTTCACGAATTAATATATGCTTTACAAACGTTTGTTTCCGGCAACAGTTTTTACTGTCTCGTGCATGGTCTAGTCAGGTTTGTGTTTGCTAACAACTATTATGAATGGTTTGGTTGCTACTACAATTGAAAGAAACGGATTACCATAGAAATGGTCGTGGTAAGAGTCTCAGGTCGGTGATTAGCCACCACTGATTCCTGGAAACATTCCATTGTATCCTGATAACTCATGGTTGACCGTGAAATGGAAAGAACGGTGATTTAGGCACCTTCAAATGGGAAGCACATAGACCTTAGTAAATGCTCCCCATCCTAATAAGTCCGAGATTTGCATTACGTGACCAATCCTGCTGTTGCGAGAATGAGTGACGTTTCAAAATACAGTGTTTAGTTTTTACGCGTAGGCTATCTTCACTTTCGAACAAGCGAACTGATCAGACAGGCACTTATTGAGGCAGGTGCCCGTTCGTAGATGCAATACACGCGAAGCCGCAAGATCACGCAGTTCTTCGCTAGACATTGCCATGTATTACAAGCAAAGCCCCGAAGCCGGGTATGCAGGCAGTAATGGAGATGCTCAGCTCATTTACAATTTTTCTGATAAAATAAAATTCACTAAGCAGTGTGTATGGAAACTATTAACTGTTAAGTGTTAACAATATGTTGGATGTAATTACAACGCGAGGAGGCCGTGTGGCCTAGTTTGATGGGTGCCCGATTTCTTTACTCGAGGTCGTGGGTTCGAGTCACACTGGGCCACACTGCTAGACCATTGAGTCAGGTTTCTAGCTCCTCAGATCGGTTTTAATTATATATTAATAAAGCATTAAAATGGTTCCAGGCGATCAGTGGTAATGGGCCCACATGCGCAGCCTGCGCACGTCTGGTACAACGTGTATCAGACCGCCTACAATTATTTTTTTAAAACTGCAATTATCTTCCTTTCATATTTTGATCTATATATGCAAATTACAGGTCATCTGGCCAAAATGGCACCCTTGAAGATAAGAAAACGTGGTTATTAACAAGTGATCAAGTAAATTGCGCTGATAATAGGATTGCATTTATCTTAACTGCAATTGTAAATGATCACCGAGTATAGAAAAAGACAACGCATATTGACAGGTAAGTCTGAAGTTAGTCGGGATTTCTGTTTTACAATCTATTTTCAATCAAAAGTTATCGCTAGCTCCCGACTATAACTTACGATTAGGAAGTTACCCAGGCCATGAGGGGTTCCAACCCCACGCCAGAGGGCGCGCATTCGTGGAACATCTAGCAAAGCCTGTGATCGCAGTACTTTACTCGCGAGAATTTATCCACGGAACTCCTGCTCGGTTTTTTCAGTTTTGACAAGCAACTATTAACAATTTTGATTTGATCAACGGTTGAATGGGATGTCATGTCTGTGGCTCTTTTTCTGCGTTGCCATTATGTCGAGACCCCTGGAAACGGGTGTCGGCGTGTGGTAGTTCAGTGGCAGACGTCTCCTGTTTGGGTTTATTAATTGACTTTCATCACCTCTCCGGTCGCTGATCAGCAGTTCCCGAGACCTGTTACTTCCGGGGACTACCGGTAGTTGTCGCTTGTGATGGAGCTGATGGTGTTGGCGTTGCTGATATGGTGAATGAGCCTCTCTGTGGGGATGGTGGTGTCTACTGTGATCGGTTGCTTGGGACATGAGTTCGTTGAGCAGCGGTGCTTCCTGAATGTTGCGAGCCTTTCCTGAAACAAGCACGCGGCCGTACAATTGTTCTTTCCCGTCGTCGTGCTCCCATGCATGTCTATGAAGATCTCGTCCGGCTGTGAAGGGTCGGCTGGGCTCTTCATGGCGAATAGGAGCAACCTGTAAATAGATTAGTCAGCGTGATACAGGTCGTCAACTGTAACCAGTCTTATTTGAAATCCAGTCGTGCAATTTTTTCAAGTTAATGTTTTTAACTATTGTGACATGTGGAACGTATTGCGCGAAGGTCGCTTCGTGCTTGTTTAACCTTGTTAAATATCACCGCATCTTCGCTTGGTCTAAAAAATGTAGAGCAAATATTGTCATAACGAGCTCGTAAAATGACCTGCGTTGTAGGCCTACCAGCTCAATAATTACAAACAGCCGGTCTCACCCAAAACCGTCCAACTTTACCTTGGCACTTATTGGCCTTTTGTCTTCTCCCTCTTGTTTGCTTAAGTGACTGTCCTGCTGAGATGTATTCGGAAGGTACATCCTCCGCGACATGCCGAGCTGGTCGAAACCCAACGAGCTACCGCCAAAAAAGAAATTGTTCTCTTCCGGCTTGCCAGCAACGAAGGAAGCTGACGTGTCGGCCTCCAAGTCGTTGAAGTTACCCAACATCTGAATTCTGCTCTTGAAGTCTTTCCTACAAGTGGAATTGCATGGTGGTATAAAGGAAAACGTGAACAATGGAACTGGTTAGGCCAGTTACAAGAGAGTTGGAAATGTTCGTTTTCGTGGTCAAGCGTATGGTTATGTATAATTTTAAACTTTTTATGTAAACCAAATCAGGTGCCACTTTCACAAAAAAATTGAAACTTTGCCACCTTTTCAGTTATTAAAGACAAAAGTGGCGGCGCGGGGTTTTCCGAACAGAGGTCTCGTTTCAACTTCCTGTTTGAATCTCAGATAAGGTCTGCGTTTCGCAGACTCCAACACATTAGCATGCACTTGCTGTGAAAAATCCTTCACTTATGGAACGAATACGATCCCATAAGTTACTTAATGTAATTTAACATTCCGAGTTCCCTGACTAATCATTTAAGTGGCCGCCTTTTCTTGGATAGTGAGCTTTCGGACATACTCGCTAAACAATCGCCTTGCACTCACGTGACGCTACCCGCCTCCCATTCAGTAACTCGACTAGAACCTCGCTAAAAAGCAAGACTTCGCGAGATTACGTGAGATATTGCCGTGTATTTCAAATAACATCACGTGACTTTGGCTAGATTTTAGCTAGGTCCTAGCGTGGGTCGTAGCGTCACTGAACACACGCCAGGTCTTGCTTTTCTCGCGAGAAACTTGGTCTACGCATTGTTGCGTTGGTTATTGCTAAAGGTGTCAAAAATTGTAGTTCTTGCTATGCTACATGTACCAGACTTATGAATCACATCAACCTTCTTAATTTCTACTAAGCACGGGCGTCTTAGTAGATATGGAGGGTTCCCCAAAATGAAAATAATTCGTAAACCTTGACAGTGAAAAAATGGCGACGACATGTTACAACACCTCCATTAGAAACGTTTTTGATTTCCGAGCCACTGCCGGTGCAAGTAACTGTGTTTCGTTGGCCTAATAATATTACCTGCGCCTTCGGCAAGAACAGCAAACAATGTTGAAGATCTCAAACATCATGGCGCCAAATTCAATTACGGAGATGCACGAGATTCCAACGAAGAATGCGGAGGCACCACCAATATAGATCAATAGCCAAATCCACTGAAACATAATTTACTTAAGTCAATATACAGCGAAGTCTAGGGGGGAAAGTAGTTTTTTATGAGGCGGTAAAAGTGTTGCTCTTTGTGTCGTGAAAAGCACTGCATGGAGACATACGTTTTTGGAGGCACTAACGAAGGCATGCATACAAAGTAAGCTTGAGAGGATTAGTTCCAACAATTTATAAATGAACAAACTTCAGTTTACCAAAGAAATTTTATGAATGCAAATCACAGGAAATGAAAAGCATGACAACGGGTTAATTACCGAAAACTGCTGTTCCCTTCTTTGTTCAACGGGTGCACTGTCTAAGTTGATTTCCACGTACGCCAAGTTCTGTCTGTAAATAGGTGACGTAGCCAACTCAATTCAAGACACTAACCCAAAACTGTGATTCACACATCTCTAGAAAGTTTCTATTGCTAATGAGATTACTGTCGTGTAGCAGCCTATTTGTATTATATTTGGAAATTTGCAACAGGTCCTATAACGCAAGACCAATTCCAGAGTCTGTTAACGCAGGTGCAGATCTAGGGTCGTGGTGCGCTGGCGGCGGCCAGAACGAGGCTAGTTTAAACATACGCCACTACTTCATCACGAACGACCGATCAAAGGGTTTAATTTCATCACAACTATGGAGTCCTTCAAACAGGTCGGGTTGTGAACGGAATATTCAATTCTCAGATTTCCATTTCAAGAAACATGACAAACTGATTTGGGTCACCATTGCCACATATAAATAACAACATTTAAGTAACAGCCTTCTCGGACCACAAACTCTCGAGGTTAAACATATTACTTTAGACAAACGTTTAGAACCGGGACCGTTGCAAAAGTATCACAACCCTAACGAAAACTTGGAAAGCGGCACACTACACAAATCTGCAAAGCAGGCCCACGTGTACATGTAGACGAAAGCGCTGACGTGTAAAACCGGTACTGACAAGCTTGGGAGTCAAGAACACGTACCTCTCGCCGGTTTAAAGTAGATTACCCTGGGTACCAGAGTGCTATAACATGAAAGCTCTATACTGCATCAATCTCCAATTTTCATTGGATTTCTTCAACATTTCGATCATAACGATTCATGAAACACAAGACCAAGTGTTCAATCCGTGATGTTACCATGTGTAATTGAGAACGTTACTCGTATCAAAGAATGGACATGAAATGTTCCAACCCTGATAAAAATAATTGTGTTGAGAGACATTACTGTCCGTGGCTTTGGTCAAGGTCTAGTTTCAAGTTTTAAGGACTGGGACATACAAACATATCATTGAAATGTGGAGTAATAAATTGAATGAAACAAAATAAAATACGTCATACCTTATGTAATCGAGAGATGTTGGTTTTGATGATTTCACCAGGCGTCGCTGCAGGTGAGGAAGGTGAACAGTAGATGGCCACGTGAACTGCGACGTCATCAAAGGTACGTAACTCGTCTCGCTAGAACAAAGACATCCTCCCTCGAAATACAGGAGCAATTGCAACTTTGCAGTGACATCAGTGATCGACATTGGAACACGTTCGCGGAATCGAACTAAAACTATTTTTTCAAGAATGAAAATCTTATCTTAAGCTGTAAAAAAACACCTTCCCTACAAGAAAATAACTGTTTATTTAGACCCCTTAATGCTCTGACATGGGTCTAGTCATGTTCCTTACATACTCACATGAAAAGTGGTTTCTGGGTTTATGACAGTTGGGGTTACTTCTTAAAACCGTGCTCACTGGTGCATGAAATGCCACGTAGTGTGACCTACCAATTGGAGCCTCATCACAAGCACTAACGAGGTGTCATTTCTTTGGAAGACCTGAAATCACCTCCAATTTAACTAAGGAACTATTTCAGACCAATTTCATAACGGTAAGCGGTCGAAATCAGCAAAAGTTGGTTTTGTCATCGATGGCGAGATATTTTTCGTTGATTCACTTGGCAGCGCATCTTCTACACCAAGATTCCGCGGAAACTATTCAAAGTAATACTTACCGACAAGATTGTTTGCAATTGCATTCGATGACGTCGGATGAGTACAAATATTCAATGGCTTCTTTGCACAAATCTACAACAACAAACTGTGTTCAGGACTGACAATTTTAAACAATTTTCACTGAGAATGTCTGGCCACCTACTTTATCTTTTCAAAAGTAGTTGGGTATTTGCGAAAATGTTATGTTTGTTTGCGTCATGATGATTTTGAAGAAAATTGTTTTTATTGTGCTTACATTGAGTTCTGTTGAATGGGTTGCAGTCTGTAGTTTGCCCGTCTCCATAATGACTGCAGGCGCACGTGCTGTAGATGTTGTCTGCTAAACATTTCTCTAGGCATGCGCCATGCACGAAACCCTTCTTTTCTTCGCACTCAGGCTTAAGATGCTCTGTTACAACCTTGGGAAAATAAAAAAAACAAAATATGATAATTAAAATATCACCAACTTTAATTTTTTGCTATCTTTTGTTATTTTTCATAGAAATTTTCAACAATGGTTGCAGTAAGAAGAAATCAGCGATATTAGGAAATCTAAGGAAACAGTTCGCTAGAAAGTCCGCACTGATCAAAATATTCCTTTTCTCTGACTTCTAAATTGGGCAATTTCTCAGAATTTCTCCCCACTTTTTCGGGTAATAATATCGACTGTGGCACTAGATTACAGTAATCTATTTTCAACATGAGAGGACAACATATCGCGAAAACTCCGTTGACTATTGCAGACGTAACTAATTGAACAACTACCTAGTTTCCTAGTAACGCAGAGGATCAGATAAATACTGTGGAATCGCCCAAATCTAGGTGTAACGGTTGGAAGTCAAACCTAGGACTATTACTACCAGGTCAAACTCGACAAGTCTACTGTGATTCCCAACTGGTGACATGCGCAGCCAATTTAAAGGTCCAGTCATTGAATTGTTTCTTGGTCCTGCGTTTACCTTTTTTACAGAAATCACATTTCTCACTCCAGCCGCTACTTCGATGGGCGTCACGTCATAAAAACGTGCGCTTGCTGGATGAATGAAGATTTTGGCGCCAACAACTTCAGACAGGAAGCGCACATACTCGTAACTTTCAAGGTCAAGGATTAAAGACACGCCTGAAAAAAAGCAAACCTTTTACTCTTGTTCTTCACCTTTGGGGAGGTTGAGGAAGGGTGGAACCTCAAGATACAGGGTGCGACAGAAAGATCTGGTGCACTTGTAGGTTTAATATAAACGTCAAATAGAGTCAACATCAAAAATGAGTTTTTGTGTTCGAAATATACCCGGAATCTCCGAAAATAGGCCCATTTAAAAGTAGGCCCATGCGTATGTAATATGTTCTGGCAAGACATTATATTTTGAGATCACAATGTCGCTCAAATGACTATCATTTTAGCGTAATTTTACGTAGTTGAAAACAGTGTTGAGTGAATGATTAATGATAAATGGTAACAATATTAGCACTTTGCTCATCATTGTTACGTTAATTCATTTTAAACGGCTGATCTGTCTTCCCATGAAAATTCCGCATCTGAATTGCGCGATTTTACTGTTGTCGGTTACTGTGTTGCCATACACAGTGTTAGCATGCCGTCCGATCATAAAGTAAATCGGACGTCTGATCCGCTGTTTGCAAAAAAATAGCATTTGAATGTCAATGACTCATTCAGTTTACGTTATCATCATCAGCTCCCAAATAAGAAAGATACATTCCGAAAATACTAGCACATATTACACAAAGACGGTAAACGGGAACCCTATGTGACATGCGCGCTCCCAGCCTTTAATATGGGGGGCTCGAATTTCCGACGATGTGGACCTTTTACTAACAAAAAAGCAGGAGAACCAAAAAACGAGATACCACGTTCGGAGCTGTGAATTGTGCGAATTGTGCGTTTACGCCTTTTTAGTGGACTTTTGTCTCGTTTTCTCGAACATTTTGTTTCTCCGAGGCGAACCTTTTTGTCCACTTCGCCAAATGGGGGTGCACGCATGTGTGAATGCTTGTTTTGACGTGGAATGGTCTGAATTCAGATCAGACGTCATTTCTCTCTTCTGAAGATTGTTGGCGTTGTTGCGCATAATGTGATACTCCAGCAAACTAACCTCTGTGGTCGCTATGGTAACTCGAAGCAGCATGTTGCAGGTTGAAACAGTTTCCGTAGTGGCTGTGCTGAACAGTGGTGAACACACTAAAATTGAGGAAACATTTGTGATACACACGGTTATTTCTAAGTCCTAATGGAGCACACCCAGAATACCTCTGGTATTTTCATGGCTTACGTAAACACATGTTCAGCGTTCCGAATGACCGGTAAAGGGATGTGATGTAAACTTGGTTACAGACATCAGTCATAATAACAATAACAGTGGTCTACTGTATGATGACAAAAACTTATCTAGCACTATCACCCTCTCCATCATCATCGTCATCACCATCGCCATCATAGTGGCGGCCATAATCAACACGATTATTGTGCACGACATTTTATATCTCGAATATCATGGCAAAGTCGCAGTGTCACGTAGCTACATCATTGGCAGCGCACCATAGGGGGCGGGGTGGGCTATATTCCCCCACTTTTGTCAATGCTACGCCGCACGTGGTCTATAGGCGGTGCACTGCAGGGGGCTAAGGGGGCTTTAGCCTCCCACTTTTTACAGTGCTGCGCCGCCCATGTACATGCACTGTGCATGTTCAAAAAACACAATACAACAACATTCCAACTTACCTTGCATTACACGATGCGCCGTTGATTTCACATTTAACAAGGACGTCATCGATTTTGTGACCGAACTGCTTGAGATCCGAAGATGACGGTCGAAATATTTTACGCCGCAGCTTGACGTCTGCTACAGCGTAGAGACTATTCCAGTCACCTCGTTCAATGGCGAAGATCTTTTCTAATTGATTTGATTTCAAAATGGATTCTGTGTACTCTGATGGATAATTATTCAGCCATTGGCGAACAATGTCGTTACTATTTTTAATATCAATATTTTTTATCACAGCTGCAACTTGAATGGCTGACACGTTGGAATAATAATCATCAACTGAAATCATATCCTTGTATTTTGAATTCTTCAAGACTGCGCTCAGGTTCATCAAATTACTTCTTTTGAAAATATTTTCGTTGCAGATCGTGACAGAAGGAAAGTGCGTTTCCTTGTCCGTCTCAATAGAGGTACGAAAATAGCGCCTTGAAGACAAATATTCAGTCGTCAGTACGTAGATACAATAACTTAAAGCACCAAGTCCGCACAAAAACACAACACTCCAGAATACTTTGGCAATGGTGTATTTTGTCCTCGACGCAAACGGCACTCCATGTCCGCTGGATAGTGAACATAGCGATTTCAGTTTTCGCACGGGATACACGGGTTTGAAATCCGGTAGCGTGAATGGACTGTTACCGATGTTCGTGCCCTCACGTGACGCGTGCATATAGTCGAGTCCTTGCATTAGTGTTGGTGTTGAGGTCACAAAATGTTCACGTTTCTTCGGTAATCGAAAACCACCAGCATCGCCGTTTTCCATGCTTTGCTATTCTCTTTTCTTCTACATTCTAAAATATAACATGGAAACCAAACGATTCATAACAAAGCAAAACGGTAAAGAACACAAGGGTTTCTAATCTCCAACATCCCCGGCGGGACGAGGAGATCGTAAAAGTGAGATTTAGAACATAAGAATTTACCTGATGAACAGAATATTACCTTGGTAACCCAGATTGATGTTACAAAGCCACCACGATTCTCTCTTACATGTCACCGTATTCCGGGTTATTTGTATTGCGCAGAAAATGTTGAAATCGAACGAATTCGACTGTGCTTCGTAAATTCTGCCTTGGATTCAAACCCTGCTTCCGTGTGAGTGGCGTGATAAATCTAAACGTTTTCATCAGAGAAATCTAAACCTTTTTGCGAATGTGAACATTACGTGTATTGGCATTACGCATAATTTTATTCACGAGCTCTCTAGAATAGTTCATTGCGGGTAAGGAGTTTATGATATTTGTCCGAGTTTTTGACAACTTTTGGCCGAGGTTTAACACGCAAGCGCACGCATCGCATTCATCAACTATGGCAAATGCACGTTCTTGCACGCTGGTACCTGAGGTAGATGCAGACTACATATCTACCATGGGTACCAGGCTAGATCTTGAGCTGCTGAAACTTCAAGCAAGCTTTCAGTGCCATCGTAGTCTGTGGTGCCATAGTTTCCGAAAACAGTTTGAGTTCTTGTCAAATTTTCCTCTCCTGATAAGCGCAAAGGAGTTATTGAGGTTTGGCTTGATTTTTGCTTTTGACTATTTTTCTTTCATGTTTGTGCCGCCGTAAGTTATGTATTACGTAAATGTATTTTTCATTTAAAAACAAGACTGAAATCAAAAACAAACATTGTCTATCTAGCATAAGTATCGCGTACAGTCGCTGATTTGAAAGTTGCAGACGACAACAAAATATATTGGAAGTTCCAAATGCATATTAAAAATTTTACTAACAATAGACCTTTTTATCAAACATTTACTCATGTTTCTATCCAATAAGAACTATACACGTAGCTTTAAAGTCGTCAGTTTGCTTTTGGCGAGTCAAGCGCTTACAAACTGTGAGAAACTTTGGTTAATTCCCCGTTGTTTCTGACGTGAGATTAGACAGGATATTAAAAAACGGCAGTATTGATTAAACAATAACATTACGATTTCCCTGAACCGTACCAGTGGCTTCGCTCCAGAGAATCCAGCGGTCGCAACACAGATGACTATCAAGCCGTTGAGAAGCGCAGAGGAAAAAACATCAGGAAACGCAAGACATCGATCATGAATTTGTATTGCCATAACACTTAACAGTTATCCAAGTGTCCGTTTTCATAATCTGTCTTATTTTGAATGGAGTGTTGAATGTAATCGAGTGTTGAGAGAGCTAGTTCAAATTTCCGATTCTTTTACATTAGACACAGATGCCAAAACGAGCCCGGCAATAGTAGACACCACAAACACATCAATTGTTTGGGCTTATTTACTTTTAAATAGCCTTCAACGCGAATTGTTCATTTTGTTTGCTAACTATTTAAGTTAAACCGTTCATGTTAAACACCGGTTTCCAATAAGCACCAGTGCCGCTCATTGTACGGGGCTTGGGAAGCGTTGGGATTGAAAAGGGGGGTCCCTGTCTTCACAGATCTGTTTCATGGAAAAACGACTTTATACTGAAAAAGAAACCTAGTCATGTGCATTACAGCGTAGAAATAATTTATAGAACTCATTTCTGTACATGTATGTGTATATTTTCAAAGCTGCAACTCTCAGTTATGTGTATATTTTCAGACTGCGGCACTTTGTTTTTCAGAAGCTGTGGTGCGGAGCGTAAGACCAAATTTCTGAATTAAAGTCTAAGCCACTTTCACTAAACAGACCAGAGGACTTCTGGAGAAGTGTAGAGATGTAACAGAAAGCACCACAGTCCCTCAGTTCTTGAAAACGTTTATGGTTCTGAATAGTGCAGGCACCTCCAGCAATTCTGATGCGGACCTGAGTAACTAGCGAATTGGTTTTGTCTAAATAAAGTTGCAATAACGATAACATGTCGTGGCAAAGTTGTCGTCGTGCTTTGGCAGAAAATTTGATAGATAGTGTCATAATAAGTCGTAGGTGCTTTTTTCAGTTAGAGAATTGGTTTAGATATTCGATATTCGGTTAACTTATGAGCTTTGCGACGCCCCATATACAACGCTATTTCACAGGTTAAATTCAAAATGAAATAACATAGTCTTGCTGCGTTGAAGTTTCCGGTCTCAGAAACTATGATTAAAGGCCATTTTGTTTGATAAACAGTTATGGAAAAATGGAAATCTAACTCTACTCAATAAAAAAACTTCCCAAAATAGCTCCACACAATAACAAACCGATGTCACTTTACAAAATGTACTGAAGCACTTATATTTCCACTGACAGTCATGGACTGAAAGTAATCAGATAAACAAACGACAACACAACGGACGCTTTACCTGGGGGTTTGAGGAAGTTTTAATCGACAGAGCGAATACAGCATTTCTCCACCGCTCGACTCAGTAGTGTCAAACCAATGGACACAACATTAGCGGAGAATGAGGAAATACTTTTGACATCTCATGCACATCTTTGTTACATGTAGCTTCCTTGTATCGAGTCCGAAACCTGTTCATTGTGGACGTGAATTGATTGGCTGACAGAACTCTCAATTTTGTGCCAGTACTCTTAAATGTCAATTTTCAAATTTCCATCACTTGAAGTTTAACAAAGTTTGGAATTCTTACCAAAACAAACACCCACTGCTTCGTGTGATTTCAGCACGTGAACCCAAACGACGGATGGTTACATAATAACCCAACACCTCAACTAGAAAATCCCCAAGGATATACAAGGCAATTTCTGCCAATTCTCGTACATGCGAACACAATTTTCTCCTACAAACCACTCTACCTCAATCAAATCAAGCACATTGAATGATAAATATCAAGGCTTAGCAAAATATGCTTACTAGATGCGTTATTTCTGAGAGCCCCCGGCAACTGTCTCAAGCATTCACCAGTTCGTCAAACGACAGTAAGGCTCGGTTGTGAAACAAAAATAAACGAAAGGCTTAAAATCAATTCACGACGAGAGGAGGCCAGAATTTGACTTCACAAACACATACCTGGTAGTGTAGAATCGCTAGACGTGTGTGTCTCATAGGTATATCCTCAAACAGAACGTGGATTTCTTATTCGACTCACCTTTGCGTGATACCTTGTTTCCATCAATTTCTGATGCGCTACGAGTTGCGTGAGGTTTCGTTTTAGCGTGAAATCTCAGTTCTCAAATCAATACGCTGAATAGACTGTAGAGGCAATGTTGGCAAGTCTGATCTGCTCGACTATTGTCGTATTATATGGCTCCTCAGCGTTGGCCTGACTGGGAAATTTTGTCCCTTAAGAAAAACAAACCCTGCCCCCCACCGTAGTCGGCCTATATTCTGGTGTTCTTTGTATAACTCAGTTGCACACAACAAGCTAGTGTTTGGTTTGGTTAATATGCTCATACGCTCACCATTGTACTGGTAAGTGAGTGTTAAAAGCTATTGTCATAAAAATCACACGGACTATTCAGGGACACGTGACGTCCAGTTGAACAACTATGATGATTATTGTTTTCATATTCAATATTTTCACGAACAAAAAGAATTTGGAAGGCGAACCGAAGAATTGAGATGATTGAAAACAAATTAAGTAGTCGCTGTCTTCTAAAATTCTCGTAATGCAGTGAAGCGCCAACAGTTCACGCCGGGAGTGTGTACAATAATATGCAGTGTTTATTTAATAGAAAATACGTTATTAGTAGCATTTTTTTCTGCCGAGTTTTGGTATAATTTCGTTGTCACAATATTAAAAACATCGAACACGAAATAGTTCTGTTTTATTAGATACATTACATTACGAACATTTGTCAGGTATACATGTGTCACCACGAGGTCTTGGTGCAATCTTAGGACGACTTCAAGGATTCACTATTCATCGCAGACTTGATTGAGTCTCTTACTCATTTTGTGTGAGCCATTAATAAACGTGGTGCTTACGTCTTTTGCTGTTAGAACTACTTTTATTGAATTAGCGAAATGCTTGATCGGACATTTTGCGCACAGGAAATTCGACACGCATCCAGAGTAGGCGAGCTGCCAGAAGCTTCTTGGGACGGTCAGTCACGAAACTATTGCATGCTTACAGGTTTTGGAGGCTATGACCTTATCGACAAGTGTGTGATTTCTCTGAGCCAAATCTTCTACAGAACTATGAATTTTGACCAAAATGTATTATATTTTTGAAAGACAAAAGCCTGTAAAATTTGATTTTTGCCTTTATACCAAATCTGACATTAATTAGGTACTGACGTGACCACTGATGCTGTTTTGGAAAAGAAAGGTGCATTCAGAGTTAAGTGAAAGGGTAATCAAGGCCGTGACTAAATTTCGTTGACCTGAAAATGTTTAAGATGAAATCTCAAAAATGTTGTTATATGACTTATTTTGAGGTGGGAAAAGTAGAATGGAAAAGGAGACAGGTATAAATTTGAGTGGGATTTCGAGTAAGGGACTAGACTCCGGACCCCAGGGTGATGCACTGGGTGATGCGGACAGGGTGGAGTAAGAAATTCGTAGTTACGGTTACCCTATGAGGGGGGGGTGTGGTAATGACAGAAAATGACCGAGATCGAGTGGCAAATCTGTTCTGATATCGTCCCAATGTCAAAGCACTTGTTCTACTTCTATTTTAAGTGGATTTTAACCTGCCGTCCTTACCAAGAACCAACATGGACCATTTAATGTTGTGAAATTGGTCTCCAATTGTTCGCATGACAACACAGGTATGACTCCTGGGCTTGAAGGTAACTGACAGTTTCTCAAGACCACCATCAACAGTCACCGCCTGTCATTTTACTCACAGAGCATGACCTCAACAAATAAGGAGCTGTCAGGACAATTTTACAGCGCCAGTGATCTAAAAGTCAAAATTTTTCCACGGAGCTGAAGTGTAGAGCCACTTTGATACTATACTTAAAAGGATACTAAATCCTGTTTTGTAATTTCAACCAATCGTTCTGTCAATTAATAATGCACCATACGCGTCCAGCTTGAGTGATAAAAGTAGGATTCAACTCAAAGATCATGCTTTCTTTGCCACAGAAAGGATATTGTGGTACTTGGTGGGTGGCCGTTCCCCACAGTTGCCGTACAATTCAAAAAAGCGTAGGTCACGCTTGCTCATTTAGCAGACTTTGAAAGGAGTTTCCAAGTTTCCCCGAAATGTTGAGGGTTGTCAGGGGGATACAGAGCATTATTTCGTTTCACAGAACTGGATGGGAAAGTCATTTTTGCTATCTGTTAATAGGCCAAAATCGGGTTTGGTATCATTTAATTTAGGATGCTGAGAGTTCAAGGATTCGTGAAACCATTTTCGCCTTACGGCAAAACAACAAATGCCATTTCTGCATATTAAAACACATTTTATTGCACAACAAACGATTTTAAGATAAAAAACTGGCCCCAAAGAAAACAAAGGTTCTTTACACGTCCACAACACACAGTCAAGACCCAAACTTACACCCAAACTCTCGCACTTATTCACCTTGACCTCCCTGTTAATAATATTAGTATCACAAGGAAAACCTTTCTTGAGTGACTCGAAACCAGTGACAACGGATTCGAGAACGGAAATCTAGAGCTTGAGTTGAAAGGTTGTAGTCAAGCTAAGATCATCATTTGTCATGCAGTAAAGAACAGTTCCACTGAAAACTGGCCAAAAGAGATCTAACATCTCAGGAGACAGCTCGTGGCATAAAATATCATAACATGAAAAGGTTTGACTTGATTACTACCTTGTTAGACATGCTAAAAAGATAAATTTCAATGCTTCCAATACAATGCAGAGTTTAATAACATAATACTGAGTCTTAACTAAAAATAACTAAAACTTTTACAGGACATTGAAACATCATGAATCTGCATCCAGATTTGTACTTGAATCACTACCCAGTATCTAAAATGCTAAGCCAATACCTACCTAAACCCTGACGACCAACAAAACCATTTTTCCTTAGTTTTCAGTTTCAAACTAAAATGGTATGTCACTCCATAGACTACATCTAAAAAGTGGTAAATCACATGTACAGTTTCTGTCTGGTCTCTTAATTAAAGTTCCAAACCATCAACTGTTAAGCCCCACCTGTAGTTTCATCATGGAACCAACCTACTTCTATCAGACTAACCGTCATACTGCTTTCGACATGTAAAACAACTGCTTTGAATTAAACTCACTCCCGGTAAGTTCAGGGCCTGGGGTCTAATGCCTACATACAGAATTCAAATAAAAAATTGACCAATTGCATGGCACACTTCGAGTAAACTTAAAAATTTATACTCGAATCTTGCAGCATGATTGACTAAATTTGAGCCTGAGTTTGGAGATTAGTTTTAATTTGAAGGTTAGTGTTTAAGAGGCAACAAAAATCTCTAAAGGCAGCGCAATGGAACTTAAATCAGAAGACTGTATGCCAGATATACCACTAAAACAAAGTCACTTATCACATATATTTAGTATTTTGGTAGCAGTCGGTAGGGCCCGCATTTTGAGAAAAAGTTTTGTGCACTTACTAACAGCCATCAAGCTGGTTCTCAAAATCCAAGACACCTGTAAGTGATCGGTCCTTCTATTGTAACACAAAGTTGCCAGTCTATTTTCAGTGTCAAAAGGCAAATGATCTAACAAAATTACAGTTTGGCCATAAACAAAAGCAACAGAAAGTTGAAGATGAGAGCAAAGTGGATTTACATTATGAATTAAAACACATAAAATTTCCAATAAATTCCAAACTTAATATTCGGGTTCACTTCCAAGAGCTCAGAATCGTTTTTGTGCAGGGAGTCACACTTCGGACTGTGCTTGAAGACGACACAAGGAAAATATCAAAATGTTGTTCATTCATAATCCAAATTACAGTTGCCCACATTATCTTCGAACAGTCAAAATTCACACATGCATAGTGGCTGAAGTCTTAAGAAGTGAGACACTGCTACAATGTACAGGGTTGTTGGCAAACACCTTGACGGGTAAGTCCCAGTCCATGGTTTCCACAGCGAGGTCAGGCTGACCCATCCAAGAGGTGCTCTCTGAGGGGTCAGCGGGGACCTCCATCTGGGTGAGGGGTGACACTGATGTGATGAATTCAAAGTGGAGTCGATACTTCAGTGAAACTGTAAAGAAATTGACACGTAGAAATGAAATCCTGGTCTTAGGTAAAATTCCGCGCCATAAGTCAATTAAATCTGCAAAATAGAAGAATAGTTTCAAATATCCCGAGTGATATTAGGTCTCTGTAACATGCAGAAACATAAAGAAAACAATGGGTCGAGCAATGGATTCCTGGTGCCCGAAATACTGGAAGGAAGATGAAACACTAGAATGCTGTTGTCGGTCGATGTTTCACTTGTCAAAGCATTATTTAGAAAAGAATGCCTTGAAAGCGGTTTCAGTGAAACTATCGAAGCTAATAAAACATTACAGCACTTGCAAAATTCCTCAAGCAGGCTGATAGACTGGCAGAGTATGAGAACTACTCATGGACAAGCATTCTTAACAAGCGAAAGGTGGGAAATCCCTCATTCATCAACAAAGACCTGGCGGACCAGGTCGAAACGTCTGCTAACAACCAACCACGTCTCTAAGTAAGTGACTTTTTACATCTACAATGCCTCTAGAGACCAATGATAAACCTATTCTCCAGAACTAAAATTAAATCACAGCGTCTGTAGCAATAGACCTGTACAAGGCCTAAGTAATGTGTCCGCCTTTCTGTTTTGCATACTTTATTTCACAAAATTCCGACATCACTGTCCGAGTATAATTGTCATTATTATCATTATTTAACTATCACACACAAGAGAATGACAACAGCTACTTTACAGAATGAATTAGTCAAGAAGGTGTCGCAAAAATCACCTCGTGAGAAATTCTACAATCTGACCACGTAAAAGTTCACTTTATAAATTATTTTCTAACCCAGAATAGAAATCATAAGTTCGACAGGCTTTTGTATATGCAATTTGACCGTTTAAATGCAGAAAATCGTGTCATAAACTGTTCCCGCACATATTTTATGACATAACTGGGGTAAAATCAGGATTACAATGTTACTCCACAGCTCCTTCAAGAACGTACTATTAATAATTGAACTGGGAAAATCAAACCTTGTAGGATGGTCAGACAATTTTCTCCTACCAAGTTCCTTAGGTATTTTTTCTCCTGAATTCAATCCACAGTTTTGATAATAAACGTCAGACTACGCAAGTCTTGCAAAATCCTTAATATTCTATATTGCATGCTATAAACACATTGAATGAGTGAGCTTCGGCTAACGCTACTTAAAAATAAACACAATATGTTGGATAAATGAAATTTCATTTTTGTTTAATTTCTCAACAAAAATAAGTTTTCAAGTAATTTCAATAAAAGTAATGTAATTTTTTGACAAAATTGTAAAATTGCTATCACAATTCACCAAAAACATAATAGCATCACCACTGTGTACCTACCTATGTCTGTGACAAAAGATGGCGTTGCTGTGAGTGGAATCGGTATACTGATGTGTGTACGTCTGGTGTGAAGACAGAACTCATGATGCTTTCCACAGGTGCCTTCAGAGGGTGCCTGATCGTCTTTAGCCCGGAACTCCGTGGCAATCTGCTCATCGCAGAGAAGTGACACAGAAAACTGTAAGAGCACAACAGAAATGAATTTTGAAGTTTGCGTCCAGCTTAAAAACTTCAGGTGTCACAGGTAAGCAGAATTTGTTGAAGGTTTAGCCAAGTAATAATGAGCACGTCACAGTCTAAAAATAGTTTATGGAAATTATCTCAATAACTGGCAGATATGTATACTTTTGCTCAAGTGAGATTTAATTATTAGTCACTTTTCATGACACAAACCCCAGGTCACCAGGCAGGCGAAGTAGTAAACTGTTGAATTGATTGGGATGGGGAAGTAGGTAGTCTACCTTAGTATTTTGACTCCAATAGAGTTTTTCATTTCCTGGTACTCCCATGGGCCAGTGCTTATGTACTGCCTGAATTATAATTTTCAAAGTTCATGGACATGCCGCAAAAGTATTATTTGGAAAAGCCTCCCCAAGATTTGCTTGTCATGAGTTCAACACTCACTCTGGCATCTGGATGACAAAGCGGTGCCAGGGCTCCTGGAGATATTTTTAACTTGGGACAGTTGAGAGTTCCGAGTTCGTCTCTTACACTTGTTGACACATTTTGGGCATCGATACGTACTTCTCTTCATTTAGTTTTAACAATGAAGAGACAGGGGTGACGATGAGGGGGGGGGGGGNAGAGAGAGGGAGGAACGGGGAGAGAGAGGGGCACACCTGAAGTTTTCACAAGTTTGACATTGAGAACTATGAAGAATACAAGTGACAAAATAGCAAAAACACCAAATCTGTCACAAAGGGTGCAACAGGATTCGGCTTGGCCCAAAAATTTATGAGTAGCATCGTCTTTTTGATAGGAAGAAACATACCATACAGATTTCAGTTAGACTCAGCTCTAGTGACTGAGTAGAGATAGAGGAAAATGCAAAAATCTAAAATTGTAACACAGAGAAACAGTGCTAGTTGGATCCATCCAAAAATCGTCATTTGTCACCAGTTTCATAACAAAACTGATGCCGAATTTATGATGATTGCGCAAGGGGTTTAGGAAATATAGCAACGGACGCTGGACATCCAGACAAAGATAACAGCCATGGGCATCTACATGTATATGTGGGTGCATAACAATCACCTGAACACATGGTACTGTAGCCTCAGTGAAGTCAAATATGCCAATAATTTCTTCTCCAATCTTGAAGGCCTGTTTTAGTAGACTAAAGCGTACAACTTTTCCCTTCGTATTGCTTATGTTGTAATTTTCTGAAATCACACAATAGGTAAGTATACTTGCTATGCAGGAGTGACACCTCACAACAAATTGTTGAGTTATCATTCCAGGATTTGTAGCTATACACATCGTGCACAATAGATAATCAACAGATGCACTATGGGAGAAATACAATACAACGCACATGTATTCAAACAAAACAACTTGGAATTCCCTTCATTACTGTTGGGTGGAAGCCGAGTTCATCATCAAGAGTTGTCTCCCCTGATGACAGAGAATGAAGGGGAGTTAACAAATAAGTTAGTAGGGTGACCAGTTCATTCTGCACAATTATGTAGCCACCGTGGTTATTACCTATTCATTTTTGCTGTTAATGGAATTAGTGGTCATGACGAGGAAATGATAATTTGTATGATTATTTTTGTCTTGTACTCGTTTCTTCAATTTAAGACTGAACATGGTGGAACAGAGAAGTTTTACTTTATCAAAATTTTCAATAAAATAACCAGTGGAGAAGTTTTACTTCATCATTTACCATAACAATTGAACACTTGTCATCAACAAACACATGATGAAATTTGAGAATTTTTAATAATGCAGTGAACTTTTGAGAAATGGAAGAAAGGATAAGTTTGGCAATCAATTTTGTTCACTGAACAGTGACTTCAGATTGATTTGTGCGTCAAGCAACACACCTGGACGAAAAATAATGTCCCAAATCAAAGTTACGCACAAAGCCTTGAATGATAACCCAACAACTTACAGATATACCCAATCACATTATATACTAGGCATGAAAATCGAAGACAGGTCAAATTGCAAACATACGCCAAGGCAATTAGCATATATTTTTTTAAAGTTTGGTTGTGCACTCAAAATCATTTCACCAATCACCACACTAGGAACCATGAATTGGACTCAATGACTACGGTAATTCTCCAAATATTCAGCACACAATATGGTGGACTCGGATTGAAATTTTATTTTGTTTTGTTAAATTTGTTAACAAACATAAGTATTATGAAAATTTTACTCCAGAATCACTATGTTTTGTTTGAACAATAGAAAATCGACCATTTTCACAACATGTTTCTGTGAGAATTTAGAGAATTACAGCACACTTCCCTACCAATACTAACAGGCATTAATTCACTCACTGGGTCCCTTTCGTGCAGTCACCGTGGCCAACACTTGCATTGCCACATCCAACAGTGAGTTCTCCTTCCTCTGATGTTCCAAGAAAGGGTTACTTGGCGCCAGGTCGTCCTCACTCGTGTAGACACTGATGTCATTCAACCCTGAAGGACACAACGCTTTACAGGCTAGGTATCCTTCAACAATACTTTAGTCACAGTTCGATATCAATCTTCTGGAGATAGTAAATAATTTTTTTGAAATGAGCAATTATTATGTTAGCCCAGAAAGCATTGAATCTGGGCACTCAAAGTACTAAGGGGGATACAAGTGAAATTAAAATTGTGTTATTACTATTAAAATGTAAAATACTTGCCAGTTATTTTAGAGTAAAACTAGCTTAAATGGGAAAAGTCGCATCTTCATTAAACTCGGACAAAGTTCTGCGTCCCAGCTGTTCAAGTTCAAACACTTGGCTCTCTAAATTGATCAAATTTTAATAACATCTCTCACTCCAGTTGGGTTCATTTAATGCAGATTTTACTGTTTTTCAAGGCAAGCTTCAGTTCATTTACCGAGCTAGTTAAAAAGACTTCATAAAATTTCAAAATGTTGAATTTTTTATGACCTTACAACAAAATATTTATACAAATTTTGAAATCCTAATACAATGATTTCGGCTAATGGCGATAGCCCAGATGCAAGCATAATTGAACATTGGCATACCATAGACGACTAAGACCCTGAATGGAACTCTGAATAATTTCGTAGGGCAGTTGAACCTTTGAGCACCAATAGTGAGCTTGTATGAGTACTTCACAGACTGTCCTCTATAAGAGGGCGGCGCATCCTTCGGCAGGCACTCTCTGTATGTAACTGCAATGTGGTTCACAAAAGGTCAATTGGGCACACTGTTCACACAAGTGAGTACTGGATTCTCCAGGGACATAATCAATCAGCATAAGTGTACCACGTGATAAAACAAGAAATTTGGGCCTATACAAGGGAAATAGTACTCTAGGTGAGAATTACCATTTTCTCTCAGATTTCAACATGAAGTGAATAGCTTGTGCATAAAAAAGATTTATCACATTACAAAACCATAATAACCTTTAGTGTCAAAGGAACAATTCGATCCAATGCCAAACACTTGACATGCAGTTCTTTATTGTTATGAAAGCACAATAGTAACTATCGCTTGACCCAATTTCAAATTCTGTTGCGCAGCAGGAGGAGAGCCGACACGGACAAAAAGCAATTTCGCTAATTCAGACATTTTGAGACATGGGCACTTTTAATATTCCATGGCATGATAGTGGTAATTTGATGGCATTACTGTTGCAAAGAATTTTAAGAAAATGGGAAACACCGCTATATTAAATCCCCAAGGAAGAACGCTGGACACTGTTCGCCAACTCGTCAACGTACAGCAACGAAGCGTACACCACTATGTCGCTGTTATATCTAAAATGGCTGTCTTTGTAATTTTTACTCCATACACAGAACAAATAAAATCTAAACTACCATTATAATTATTAAAAACAACATCAACGTTTGATGTTATTTCTTGATCATTTTAGTTAATGGTAAACCACATTTGATCAACGTATCTTAAAAAACATGCTGAAAGAAAACCTCTGCAATGGGTTTATAGTGGAAAGACTGCCAACTGGATGTTTTTTGACTGGACATGCATCATTTGTCAGGGTAAATTCATGTATTACAGATACAGCAAGACTTCACATATTCAACCTATCGATATTTACTTACAGGATCGAGATTCGCCAGGACCTAACTTGAGATCGCAGAATAAAATCTTGGGGGTCGTTGACAAAACCGTCAAACCTCTTTCACCTGAAATTCTCTGAATTTTAAGTTGGACTGGTCACGTCAATACCTCAAGAGACGGAGGAACCCAAATAAAATTCTATGGTAAAAATTCTCTAGATTGGGAGAGTGAAAATAAATCATTCAGCTCAAGGTCAGAGCTTGTGCCAAATTTTAGAAATTGGCAAGATTGGCCACCCAAAATTCAAGAATTACAATAAAAAACAAACGTGATTATTCACCTCAATCTTCCACACTGTGTCGATGCATGAAGACATTGTCTCCATGACTATTTCTGATCATTTTACAAATTGTCAAGAAGTCTATTTTCAACGCAGTGTCAGATATTTAAGAAATATGATGAAAGCTTAAATCGCTCATGTCCCAAACTTTACAATCAAGAAAATTCGATTTGAATTACAGTGTCCCAAATTTTAGAGACAGTCCCAAACTGGAGAATATTTACCATAAGTGACTTGCAACCCAGCTGAATATAATTATGCAAGACAGAACCCCAACTACAAATTCTTGTGTCTTCAGAAGTATTGAGTGAGTCTTGTCAATTCAATCATACCATAACCGCCATCATGGAGTGTTACTACCCAGCATCACAGTAATTACTGGGCACGGATAAATGGTTAACGTCGGCCATTTTTACCACATAATTCCTCAAAAGATTTAGCAACATTCACACCATTTTCCATTCACCAAATAATCGCAGAGATAAAAGATTGGTCACAAAATTTCATTTTCACTATCATATTAAACTTTTAAACAAGTCACCAATCAGCATGGGCACATTTTGAGGCCTGCACATCTATATGCAAACCTGCTCCTATATCCTAAGTTAAGCACATGAACCTATGCAAAATAAAGGAAAACAAAGGAGCAAAATTTTAAAATAGCTTGCAAATGAGAACCAATTTCACCACAATTACACAATGCTTAGAAATTTAAAAATACAAATAAAAAGTACTAAAAATTGACAAAAGACTACAAAAACACACAGTTAATAACCCACCTCTGCTGGCTACAAATGAAGTCTGGTCACTAGTTGTGGACAGGTCAGCTGGGGTCAACAGTTCTGGTTTTGGTAATGACACTCTTGACTCACTCACTGAACACTGGCAAATGATCTGTGCACTCGCCCAGGCCAGAGTCTCTGGACTATGACAATAAATAACTATATGGAAGCATGACACTGGCACAGGACAAACAGAATAATCAAAATTGCGTACCTAATTCTCCTGCATATGACAATGATTTTGGAGACAATTAGAATCTCGTGTAAAAAAGAACCCGAATGAATATGGTGACTTTCAGTAGTTTCGCACTAAAATAATTGTGAAAATCATCATTTTTGGATTGTTCAAAGGTTGATTGCCTTAATAAAAATAATGGAAACTATACAGAGCAAATTAAGCAAAACTTTGGACAAAAGATTTTTTAATCTTTGTTTTTGTTAAGAAATTTGACAAAATAAATTTTCACTTCCCTCTCACATAGTGTATTAAATGGGAAAAAATATTACAGAAAAAACCTGTAATTTACCACCTGTATATATGACAAAATTACCACAGAATGTTTTAGGTAAAAGGTAGTATGCGAAATGGGTAAAATGATATTTGATAAGACTGGTATGAAGGGGATGGTATTAAATCCATCAAGGAACAGCTAAGCTGGGGGGAGATAGTAGACATTTTATGTTTTAACTAAATTTCCATTTAATCCATTTACCAGCAGTAAAATAACAACCAAACTGTTCTATATTAATATAAGCTGTGATATCTGGAGTCTCATGGAAAGTCACAAAAGACTTAAGACTGAAATTTGGTCCTGTCCTCCCACTTCACAATTGCCAAATAAAGATTTTTACCAAGAAGTACTACTAAATATGAAAAAGTCAGTCTAGTAATAATTTAGTATTTAGCAGTGTTGAAAGTATATTCTAAGAATCTTTGCTTAAATGAGACTTAAATTTTTTTAGAAATAGTTGATTGGAGCATAAGGTCAAATTTCTGACTTGAATCTTAAAGTCACTTTTCATGATAAACACCCACCCCTGGGCTTGGAAAGAGCTGAGAATTCATTATTGCTCAAGACCAGCTCTACAATCTACAGCGGGGTCATTTTGTGTACCGAGCATGGTCTCGATCAGAAATTGTCAGTTTTTCCTTGCACAGAAACCACGAACTTCTCGTCTAAGAAAGCTTCAAGAAGTTACCTTCTTTTGACAGTGCCCACCGTGGGTTGCGTGTTTGTGAACGTAACTGTGCACTCAATCTCCTCACCAGCCAGGTAAACAGGGCCTCGCTCAAGATAAGCAGTCACCTCCATGTCTACAAGACAGTTGTTTTTAATTAAAATTAATTCCTCGATGGATACACATGAAAACAAAACAATGTACGAACAAAAACGATGCTTACAGCTGGCATATTTATTAATTTACCATTTGTAGATTTTCCGATACCAACTGTAAAGCATTTTTTAACTTTACATCACTTTTGTAAGTTTCAAAGGTCTGACATTTCGGCATGTTGAAGTCATTGGAGTTTAAAAATATCAAAATTATCACATGCTGCTGAATGACAGGTAACTCAAATCACAGGCAACGCAAGTATACCATATTTTTGAATACACAATTTTAGGGTTGGCCAGTTACCTCAATAAACACTGAATCCTTTTTCGAGTTGCTGACAGTTCCAATATTCTTCTTAGTAATGGAAATCAAGTTCTATCCTGGTATGAATAATATGAGACTGATTTTACGAGCTATAGTGGCTCAATTAAATTTTGTTTTCTCGGCAGCTAAACACTAAGGAAATGCAGTTTTAGACATCAATTATCTTTTCCTTGCATCACTGTACATTTATTTAACAAACATAACTGAAATTACTAAGATCACTGGATGTCTGTGGTACAGCAAGTACAAATTATGGGTCCCTCTTAAGAATATGCAAGACCTCACACAAATGCCAAATTTAGCTTACTTTACAGGGCTCGACATAACGAGCTGCAGGTCGCATTTGCGACCTGAAATTTGGAAATGCGAGCTGAGATTTTTGTCAGCTCGTGTCAAGTCGCAAAATGCGACCTGGAAATTCCAACGAATGCGAGCTGAGTTTTTACACTTCTCAACAGATACCTGGCAAAAACAAAGCAGCTCTTGTTAACCCGACCGTTATTTGGTTGTTGCCAAATNCGTGGTCTGGTCGAGAGTCCGTTTGAAGATACACTCTAACAAGTTATGTCTATACAAGGAATGACCAAGGGGGGGACTCACATTGACAAAGTGACCGCATTCGCAAACAGTGTACAGTACCAGAAATTGCGGAGACGCTGTTCTTTCACAATAATGTCTTGCGGGACTCGTGCGATGTTCAATAGGCCTCCTAAGGAGCCCTAGTTCCGACCTCAACACCTACTGTCTTTCTACCTGCAATAAACACACTGCCGTCTTCTATACTTGGAATTTCCGCAGAAAGGCCCACCCAATGAAACGCTCATGCCCATGACGTTAGTACTTCGGGTTTCAAGCGTTCAGACATTGCGACGTTTATTTCGAAAATTGCAAGAGATGCAAATAGGTCCCAGGATACATCGTCAAGGTTTGAAGTAGTCCATGATAAACGGATAAAATTTAGTTGTGCATGTAAGTCTTTTGAATGGACTTGGCAACCTCAAGGGTCTTAGTGCCAACTGAGCTGCGAAATGAGATGCTGACATTGTAGGGGCTTACAAGCTCATTGACACAGCAGTTGACAAAGTGCAAGCGTTGGGAACAAACATCGAAGATATCTGGGTAGAATGGTTCCAAGACGAGCAAACCATTGGATCTGATATAGATTCCTCGACAGTCTTGACAACAGAAGGATAGGACTAACGTATGAGTAAGCACTGGGGATTAAAAAGTGTCTAGAACACATTTCAGAAGTAATCCCAGTCAGAACTGGTTGGATGCAGCCTTTCCCTGATTTAGAGAGTTAGACTAAACTAGTAGTAGTAGAGGCTAGTGTCAGTGGTCGTGAGCAACCCAGTCATTTCCACCGACTGTTCGACATCTGAATAACCAGCAGTTATTGCCTGGTTTTCAAAATCAGGGACCACTATGTCCGACCAGTGCCACTACAGTTTTACCTGAAAACCATGTGAGTATACAGCACAGTTATAGTCAATCTGGAAAGAGAATACAATACATATTCACTTGGTACTCTCCACCACACGAATTTGGGGCAAATAAAGCGGAAGTGCTCACTTTGTGAAGAACGTCATGAAGGTAGTATTTGTTACATCAGTAGCAGACGACAATAATTATTACCTAAGAAAGTTGACATATTTCAGTTTGTGTGACAAATGATAATTTGGTTTACGTTCAACAATTCCAGAAATGGTTGTAGTTTCAATGACATTTTACCACAGACACCAAAACGTTACAAATTACGTCATCATTTTCTGTGTTTATGTGATCGTAGCGACACACATTGGAAGCTGTCACAGTCTGGAAATGGCGACCGCTGTAGACGAGTTCGACAGGTTGGGTGAAAACGTCGAACACATTCCTGGCGTTCCTGACTATGGGTTAAGACTTAAACTGAATCACAAGTTCCCCGAAAAATGTTCTGCCTTTTGTTTTCCGCGGATGACGCAAATGCTACACCATTTAACCTTCAGCATGCGGTGAGTTTCATGACAGCTTTTCAACCTTTAGTTTTGGCGATTCGTAAACATGCCTGGTCAGCTGACGAGAAAAAACAATGCAATGAAGGAACAAAACGCGCAAACAATGAATGGAGCGAAGGCCGTGACAAGCAAACACCTGTCAAAGCATGTTGTCTGGAAGGCAGATACTTGTTTGCCTAGAATACAACCAAAACTGTTTGATTAAGTGTGTTAAGACTTTCCTGAGACCTGGACACATTACGCTATTACGGATATTATCTGCAGTAGTGTACAGTGATGTTGGGAGTGTGTCTGCGCCTGTTAAAAGTAACACTGGCTTACTTACAGCATTTTGCACAGAAGTTTAGAATTGATTTACTTTGAATTCCAGCTTCATTCATGCAAAGACGTTAATTTCAGTTAAATTTTACAGTGCTCTAAAACTATTTCTATCACACAAGCCTATTTATTTGTGGAACGATACGTCTCTTGGAAAAATTTCCTCTTTTTTGTCATTGGTCATTCCAAGCCGTGCCAGACCAGCATTACAGTGGGATGTACACTTGCTGCACCACACAAAGGTTACAATAACATTTGTTTTTCATGGTCTACTTGGTTAGTGCTCAAGGTATTCCAAATTGGTTTGAAGGATTGTGCTGTGTCATTTTGACTGTGAATAAACAGACTGTCAAGCAGCCCTTATAGTGGCGTTATCGCTGGGGAAGTGATTTCCCCAGAGTGCAGATTTGATCCCACAATCCCCCGTAGTGGACCTAAACCCCATTCAATAAATGTCGGAGAATATTAACCGATTTGAAGCCCAAAGTGATTTTAAATCAATTCGAAATCTTTGGTGTAAACGGACATGAAATCTTAATTATACTCATTCCCGTTTGGCTAAAGTTGTGTTCCAAATTTTTCAAGTGACTGTCTTCTTACAGACAGCCACTACTGACAGTACAATCACATTAACGTACTGTATCAATTCTCATTAAGGAAATGATTCAGTTGTAGGATGTACTTCCCTGTTTGTTCCAGGGTTGTTAATGGCCTTCTCTTGAAATCTACATTTGTTATCTCATTCTTATCAGTTAATGAAAATCGAGTCAAAGGTCATCTCAAAGATCTCAAATTGATGAGTTAAGAGTCTTTTTTTAGAGTTCAAAATGTTAATTTTTTGTCTTAAAATGTTAATTTTTTTGCCTTAAAATGTGTGACATCCAGGTACCTTTGCCAAGTCTATTTTTAAACCTAATATAAGGTCAGGCAGAAAAAGAAATAAATGATTCGAGAAGAATTGTGGTGTTATTCAGAACTTTGTTTCTGGAAAAAATGTTGCTTTAAGTCATTATCTGAAGGATCAGAGAAGTATTCAGAAATGTACCTTAGAAAAGATCCCTTGCTTTGCACAGTGACGGTTCTTAGAAATGTTATGTTTTGCCTGCCATTTTGAAACAGGATATTAAATTTTTAATATGTTATGTCTAAGAATTTGGAAATGCTTGCACTTGGAAGTTTGCTCTTGTCTTGGAAAATCAGTTTGGTAACATTAACGTGCCGAATTCAGGAAACAATCGTAAACAATGGATTTTTACTGTTTTATCATTGAAATATCAAGTGCCTTGCAGAAGGAAAGTGTTGTCTTAATTTTTTTTAGATACCTTGTCTATTATGCCAAAAAGAGACGGGAAGGGAAGCGCGTGATAATGGACGCAATAGAGACTATTCCATACACACCTATTTATGGTAAGTCAACACTGGCTCTACTGTAATAGATCTGTCTTCACTTGTCAACGCTGGCTCTACTGTAATAGATCTGTCTTCACTTGTCAACGCTGGCTCTACTGTAATAGATCTGTCTTCACTTGTCAACGCTGGCTCTACTGTAATAGATCTGTCTTCACTTGTCAACACTGGCTCTACTGTAATCTGTCTTCACTTGTCTACAAAAGTAATTGCCGTAATTTGTATTTGTTCATTTTTCAAAGGTCAATTATATTGCAAATTAAGATGCTCAAAATTTACCAAAGTTTGATGGCTGATCAGTGCACACGATGTGCTATTATTAAAGTTATGATTTTCCCTTTAATTGGTTCAGTTGAGAAATTTGACAAAGTAACATCCCACGTTTCCACCACGTTGTGTTTCGAATTGAAAAGTATTAATCGGCTTTAAAGCCATTAAACAGTGGAGATCATGGTCATGCAGGAATAACCCCATCTAGTGTGTAAGCAGAGAACCAGCTTATTTCCCTCTGTCTGGCTGCTACATGTTTTACTTTCGAGGCATTCTATGAAGCCCTGTATATACACTCTGATTTTTTGTGTATGACTTTGAATATACAATTTTGTATTTGAACCAGTGTATGAACACTTTGAATATACAATTTTGTATTTGAACCAGTGTCTGAACACTTTGAATATACAATTTTGTATGTGAACCATTGTCTGAACACTTTGAAATTTTATGATTTCTCATTCAGATTACTCTGTTTTTGAAAATAGAAAGTTGGGGCATCTGAATTTTGGCTCCGGCTTTCTGAGAACAAATTGAGGAGGCGTGGTTTTAAATTTGGGAAGGAATGAATTGAAACTGGTATTATAGCTTAAGCCATAATCTGTTTTCATTTTTGAATATCTTGAGCATTTGTGAAAAGTACGTAAACCAACAAAACACGAAATAGTAAATATGGTTCTACTGTGAAATTAAGGATAGGTGGTGCAATAACATCTGGTTGTGATAGTGGTGTATTGATTTATAATTTACAGTCGCATAAATAAAATCTCAATAAATGTTACGGTTGAGTTGCTGTCACAAACATGCGTGTAAGAATTAACGGAAGATTAAATTTTGTAAAAGGAACAAATGAATCCTCTTTATGTTTTTGAAACAGATAGACATTACTGTGCAAACATCTCATTAGAAATAGGAAGTTAATGATGTGTTGTGATACACTACATGAGGCATAACAGTATGAGGCTTTCTATCATAACAGTTATTGTAGACATGTTCTGTCTAATTAGATGACTCACATTTCAATTTGCTATGCACATACATGGAGCTCATGTTGGCTGCAAAAGAATCCCTCGGGAAGCGTTAGGTGAATATCCAACACGTATGATATCTGTAACCAAGCACAAGGCCATATCATGAACTGTGTACCTGTGGAGTGAGCTATGTACTCATTTGCTAAACTTAGCTCACCACGTCATCATAAAGGGACCTTCAAAAGCATGCTTTTATGAAAAGACGTTATGAGGACATTATTTGTCTTCAATTCAAGTTGTCAGATTATATATACTAGTAATTGAACTGACTAGCCCTACTTGCAACATTCACTGAGCCCTTTTCTAATGTTGCATGTTGCAGTGCTCAGTCATGTATATAGGAAATTGACACATCACCGTACTTTGGTCTTAATCCTTTAGTAGTAAGTCATCATTAACCAGCTTCTCTGAATGAGTTTTTATTTAATTTCTTTGAGGCCCTAGTTTCATTCCTACCCTATCACATGAACATATAATTGAATGAAGTCTTAATCACACTGGCTACGAATTAATGAATGTTATTAATAAACTGTATCACTACGGTGGTTTAGTCAGCCCCTTGTCGAGTTCTGCTATTGATCTGCGTTGATAGTAGGTCTGGCTCAGATCTATGTCAACTAACTTAGCTGTTAATGTAACATGTTGGCTGGGTTGTGTGATTGCAGTGCAAATTCTTCCGTTTGGGATGGAAAATTATCATTTTGGTCGAGGCCAGAGCTTGTACCAAATTTTAGATTTAATCAATAATGGTTGTCATAGTTGATGAATAATGATAAAGGATCATTCAGCATGTTGTTGCACATTATGCCGTCGCCTGAAAATGTTGCACCTATTTTCGATGATTTTACGAACTGCCAAGTCTGTTTTGAGATTATATTAATACAAAAAAATACTCTGAACGTCAGCAGAGTCACCCATGTTCCAATCTTCGGAATCACGAAAATTCAAATTTGAATTTCAGTCTCCCAAATTTTAGAGACTTGCTCTGAATGGGAAAATTTTTATCATTGGTTTTGTAGGACCCTAGGAAAATTGAAATAGTGCAGCGACAATCTGTATTAGATACTGCAATACTTCCTTAGTAAGTGAAATCATTGAATCATTAAATTGGCAAACCCTAAAACACAGCCACAACTTCTCCAAACTTTCTATTTTCTATAAAATTGTCCATCAGACCACCACCATTCCTGTTACCTGTATCCCTCTATCAGTACTCCTACAGGTAGATGCCACAGTACTGTATATACTTCATCATGACACCTTAGTGTCACGTCAGATACCTGAGAACTCTGTCTTCCACTCTACAACAGTCCTCTGGAACAAACTACCTGCCCACTTCGTTGGTACTGCCTCTGGATCACTTCCAGAGAGCCCTCATCTCATGTTAGACATCACTGCACTTAATTGCACAATGATGACTTAAGACTTAACACAGTAATTTGATGTTATGCTTTAAACAACTATTTCTGAAAAATAATGAAATCTCAGAAAGTGCAAAATCTCCTCATAAATATACACATATCTGCTAATTACTGAAACAATTCTTATAAATCATTTCTAGACTGTGATGCACTTGTAATTAATTAACTAAATTTTTATTCAATAATTGTGAAATAGAAGCGTAAGACCAAATTTCTGTCTTAAGTCTTAAGGATCTCTTGGAGGAAGCAGTGTGGCCTGGTTGATAAGTGCCTGCTTTCTTTACTCAAGGTCGTGGGTTCAAGTCCCACCAGGTCACACTACTAAACCCTTGAGCCAGGTTTCTAGCTCCTCAGCTCGGTTTTAACCATATATCAATAAAGCATAAAAATATTTCCAGGTGATCAGTGCAATGGGCCCTTATGCGAGGCCTGCGCACGTCTGATACAACGTGTATCAGACCGCCTGCAATTATTTTTTATTATTATAAGGATCTCCCCAACCTCATTAACAAGAATTGGCCATTTTTACGATATTTCACATGTCTAGCAAAATACCTTATCTTCATTCTTCAAATACAAAATATATACAGTGAAGCGAGAAAAAAAGATTTAGCAAAACCACCTAGGAACCGCACAACCATGTGGAAATGTGTTTTTGGCTTATCCGAGGTCAAAGATTACAGGGTTACAGAACGAATGCTCTGAGTCACCTCTCGCCTCTGTAACTTTGTGAAAAGAGATAAATCCTCGTCCATGTTCGTTAATTCAGGTAATTTGACATTGCTCTTTTTCGATCTCATGCTCACGATGTGCTTCAACCACCGACTTGATTTTTGTTATCCATTTCATACTTGGTTTCACATCTGTCGCCTGGCGCGTGGTTTGTTCAACAATTAATTGTTGACCTACTTTTATAAGTAACAAAATTAACATTTTAGTGATAATTAAGTTAATTATGCTCTGCAAATTCAGTTGACATTGTTAGTGAACGTTGAAGTAGCAAACATGATTTTGGCATGTATAGGTTATATTGACTGAAAACAAATTTTTATCGAATAATTAAATGAAGACTTTCAGATTTTCATGTCCCAACTTAATCGACTTTTTCTCAGCTTTGGCAAATCGAGTCAATTTGAACCAGGGCTTGGAATTTTCCGCGGAAACGCGGATTTCCGCTTTTTTCAAATGTGCTTTCCGCTTTTTTTATAATATTTCCGCATAAAAAAATCGGATTTGATATAAAATTTCCGCGGCAAATTCCTTTCTTACCGCGGCGTTGCAGACGACGTTCACCTCGAAAAGCGGAAGTTGCTCTTTATGTTCGGAGGAACGTAAATTGTCAACATTGCCGGGGCATCTGGGATAGCGTGGTGTGATTTTCAATGGCGTCTCGTGTTATTGTTAAGCGCGGCGACAAATACTACCGCTCTGCAGCCAAAAATGTGTGGGTTGGGAGTAGACGGGCGAGCTAAAGGACGCAGACGCATGCTACTGATGGTGGTAACGTTTTTTTTAGTCCTCCCGATTTTTTGTTGGGGAAAGGTTCACATTGACCAGTTCTAGGCTGGTTATCGGGCGATGATTTGGGCCGTAAAAGTTTCAAAGTTTCCGCGTTTTTTGTCATTGGTCATTCCAAGCCCTGTTGAACTTAGGAATTCTCGAAAACGGCTTGGTGGATTTCGTTTAAACTTTCGAAACATACCTTTCGTTTTGCGAGTTAATTTGTCGTAGAAACCAAACTATGAGACTAATCCAAAATTCCTAGCAGCGTTTTTGAGGTAACTGGTGAAGTTTTCATTCAAAGGGTTTCATTAAAATAGACCGAGGTGTTATTTTTTGTGAATGTATCTTTCTTAAAAATAAAATTTTGACTTAAGAAAGGTGTTAATGTAGTAATAATAATGGCGCATAAGTAGAGAATCCTACACGAGTCTCATATTTATAACATGGGCAAAACCTCTCCCCCAAGAGGTTTGCCCATGTCATAAATCTGAGACAAGTGTAGCATTTGTTTTCTTACATGAACCATAAAAACGATCTTTTTTGCCGAAAAACTCAACGTGTCTAAAACTTTCAACTACATCACGCAACTTTTGTAAAAACACGCTTGCACAATGTAAAGTAATTCAGTTACTTTTGTTAAAAGTTTTATTTTAATCTTAACAATTGTAAATTTCATTCGGCTTTCGTAGCAAATATTCAAGTTAGAATCTAATAAATGTCTTTGAAGTTGTAATATTTAAACTTAAAAATTGTTTATGAATAATTAGCAAGACTTCCCCATGCGTGAGCACTGAATTGACCTTGAGACAGCACAGCTAGAGTCTCGCCGCGTTTCTTGAGTTGGTTCTCGTCTCGGTTTGAATGTTTAAGAAGATTTTTGCATGTCGTGACTAGGAGTAAGAACAGTTGGAACACCCGATTTGTCAATCATAACCTTGTCACCTTCTCGGAATTCCGACATTGTTTGGTTGGCATGCGTTTGGTTGTTTTAGTGTTTGGCAGACGATAAAATGTAAGTCGTATGGATTTTTACTTTGCACTACTTTGTGATTTGCCCAATCCATGTTATATCAAAAGATTTCATACTCGGTGTTATTAACCAGTCGTGTTGTAACACATTCCAGGTTATTTGAGAAATATAAAATATATTTTTATTATCCCTGGTCTTGTTTGTTTCAGAAAATTTATTCTTTTACTAGTTGACAAACCTGGCTTTTTAATACATTAGTTAGAATGAGGTTTGAGATTAATGTGTTTGAGATTAATGTATATCAGTTTTCATGCAACTGGTCTGAACATTGTATATTCACCACTTAATTCATCCATTCATACTCCCTAACTCATGCTGTTGTAAATGTGAGGAGAAAATAGAATTCTGTGCGAGTGGAGTGGAGTGGAGTGTCGTGTGACTAAAGCTATTTTTGCACGAGGAACAGTTGTCATGGTGTGAGATGTTAGTTGCAAACTGCTCCACTTCAGTTAAATAAAAACAATGACAGTTTTTTTGGCATATTTCGGCATTGTTATGTGCAATGCTCTTTCAAGGTCTTTGCTATAATAGACCTAGTAGAAACATTAAAGGAGCTGAAAATTTGTTAGGCTCTACACATCAGTTGGCACAAGCCCAGTCTCAATAGGCAACTGGCACATCACAGTTTGTCACTGTCTAGTTTATTAACAATTTGTTGCTCCCCTGAACTGACTGTCTCTGTATCACTTCTTGTTGTTGGGCCCAGCAAGGTGGCCACTGTTTTTTATTCTGATGATGGTGTTTCAATAAATGCCGAAACATGTCAAGCCAGTTTAAATCCATCGTTTATATTAGAAATGCTCCTACTTGCTATCATGAAGATTCACCTAAGTTACTTTTACAAAGGCTGTCTGTGCATGCTGGCATAAACAATAGCGAACATTCAAACTACCTGGATTGCCGGAGGATCAACCGTATATATTGCGCAAGTGCATTGAAAGATGATCCATTTTGCATCCTGACCCAGTTGTGTTTAGACATGTACTTTACACTGGAGTAACTGTTCAAGTGCAACTCCCTCTACCTATCAAAACGGTGTCAGAAATGACTGCCGTGGTGTACTTGCTCCCTGTCAGTTGTGTTTACACACGCACACTTGCGCCTGATCAGCTGTTCCGTGTGAGTTGTTGCTCGTGACAGCTGCTTTGTAAATGAGGCTTCACTCACATGCTCAAAAGAGTGTTTCACCAATGATGGAGTAAAGTACTGTTATAAGGGCACAAAACAGTTCTCATAGGGGTTTGCCTATCAGAACACACCTCAATGAACTCGTCACCCTTTCTTCACTTTGTCAAAATTTGCATGGAAAGAGAGAAAAGTTTCGAGTCATTTCACATCACAAGCCCTAC
>NMRA01000079.1:371246-383166 GCA_002633005.1 Phoronis australis
TCATCATCTTTCGAAAGATGTCTCAAAATTTTTCTGAGGAAATGGCGCGTGCACATGTCACTTATTATTACAACAGTTCATTAGATTGTTTTTCACTCAAGCGGTTGCAAACTGCAAGGTGAGTGTTGGTTGACGCCTAGATTTTGCATGCGCCTGCATCGGTCGCGCGCTCTACTACATGTTGATGTAAGTTCCACGACGAGGTGACGAGCAGAACTACCCGGGCTGTGGGCAATGTCGGGGATGTAACGGAGCTCAATAACGCAAGGCTGTCAAGCTTTATTTTGGCGATAGTCTTTACACAGCTATCTGACCGGTTACGTCATAACCCGCAGTATCACACAAAGGCCTTAACTACTCAGTCCCCGGCGGTCCTGTTTTGTGGTGGGGCGGTCATGTTTTTGGGTGCGTCAGTCCCATTTTCTGGTGCGGCGGTCCCATTTGATCCCCGGAGGTCCTGTTTAGAGGACCGGCGGTCATGTTGTTTCTCACCCGTGCTATTGTCAATAGTATTTACCCCCTAAGCACATAAAAATGTACTAGGAATATGATGGAATGCAGAATATTTTTAAGCAGCTGTTGAATGGATACAGGGCAATTTAGTAGCTGAAATGCCATATTGCAAGAAGCTCAACTACTTTAGTAAAATACGAAGTGACCTGCAGATTAGGCTTTAAAATTCATTTCCATTACAAAAATGACAATTTCTTAAAATACGGCAGTCATGTGATTAAAAACAGTATGACCTTTTGATGCCTGCATTCAGATTATGGGTTGACTGTGGACAGTTAAAATAGATATTTGATGAAATGTGAAAGAAGGTTGACACATTTAGCTTAACACAAACATATCGCAAATGTGGCACAAACTGTCTCCAGGCGACTGATTTTTAAGCTAAAAGCTTGGTGCCTTCTGGTCTCAGTACAGCTGTATATTACCTTCCACAGATTCCTATAATACTGTGTGAACAATACGCATTTGCCCCCTTTTCTTACTTCACTTCAACTACTTGACTATTCACTTGAAGGCTGGCCATTCATACCTATCCATTCACAGTTCTCTGGTATCTACAGCATATGACCATTGAGTGTCAAGTAACAAGGGGTAGGCTGAACACACAATTCCTCGAATTTTTGATAGGGAGATTAGAAAAATCTGTGGATGGTTTGTTTTTATTATGATTTAAATTTATGGAATTTCTGGGCTGAACCATTTGTTCGCAGTGTAATTTCTGAAGATCCTGAAATGCTGCCCATTTTTTTGAAAATCTGTAGCGATTTTAACCATAATAAGAAAAAGTTATTATTTTGCCCTGCGACCATTTAAAGACGACCATGAAAAATGCATATAGTAAAGCACTGACGTACCACATTTCAGGGATTTTTATGTAAAAAACCCGACTTTTGCATCGCACCTTGTATGTTTGTTCCTTAGTGCTATGAACTCTGTTGTCTACCTCAATTGAATACTAGTTATCAAGACATGAAAATACAAGATCAACCGAATGAACGATTTGGGTCGTGGACATTACAGCTGTTTGTGTTTAACTTCTTCTTTCACTGAAAGTGTCTGGACAAAACTGTCAAGCTCAGCCCCATATGTCCTGTTAAAAACCAATAGTATGGTGCTTTTGTTGTCGGGAATAATTGAGATGATTTAAGGAATTATAAAGAAATGTATAGAATTTTAAGTCAAAGAAGGACATGATAGTATTGCATAGAAAGAGCAATTCAGTACCTTAAAAGAAAGGTGATCGACTGGTTATCCATTATAAACGCTTTCAATTTAAACAAAAGATAGGGATGTGAGGGTGCAGCTTCAACAGTGCTAATACACCTATCGTGGAGGTAAGAGTGTTCACAGAAGGATGTGGTTTCTAGCGGCAATAATAATAGGGATGTTTTGTTTTGGTTTCCTTATACATTCGAAGATTCAGTTCTCACTTGATTTATGTTACGATTAGAAATTATCAAAATTATGGGACAATGAAAGGTTGATTATTTTTTCCCTGTGTATCAAATTTTAGAAATAGTAGGCACTGTTGGTCGACCCAGATTCAAAAACTAGTTCAACAGCAAATGATCATTCACATGTATGTTACACCCGAGGGGGAACGCTTGAAAATATTGCTACAGTGACTATTTTCAACCATTTTAGGAACTACATGTAGTCTATGTTCAGACTCTGCTTCTACAAAATGTGGTGTCGGACATTTGAGAGGAACTCTGAAATTCTCCATGTCCCAATCTACAGACACAAGGAAGTTCAATTTTGACTTAAATTTCTGTGTCCCAAATTTTAGAGATTGTCCCAAACTGGAGAATTGTAGCGATAGTGTAGTAGGCACAGGCTGATGTGTAAATTTCTTTCTTGTTTCAATTCCAAATGACCTCAATTTGTTCTCTGATTGCCTGAGGTGTGGTGTCATGTTGTCCAGATTATTCCTAAGTGGGCAATTTTTAACCATTACTCCAAGTACTGAATCTTAATTGCCACAGGGTTCTTGTTCTGTTTAACTGTGGGAATTTGACCTTTATGTCCAGGGCGTACTGCCTAAGAAGATGCGCTGCTTGGAAAGGTGACTTTTTCATGACCAGTTTGCCTATGAAAGGGTGTCTTTTATGTCAGAATTCTCTACAAAAGGGTCTCCTTTCTGATTTCACTATTAAAAGGTTCACTTTGGGAGCTCGACCTACAATGTACATTCATGTATTGCTGTACTAGTATTGAATTTCTGTGCATTTTTATAAATAAACAAATGAAATTTATGTTAACTGTCCAGGGGAGAGAAGACGTTTCCGACTTGCAAAATTGCACATAAAATGTTTTAGTTAGTATTAGTAGTCGTATAACTTTATAAAAATTGTTTCGTTTTTCATGGGATTTACCCTTTGGAGTTCAGTCATTAGCAGTTCTCAGTTCATTCATGCTTTAAATGTTGGGATTATTACTATACTTATTTGTTTTTCTCTTTTGAAAAATGTGAAATATTGGTGAAAGGTGCAATCAACCTCAACCTTTTATCAGAAGCAGACTTGTTGACGTGAACCACGTACCCGATTACAAAATTTACCTTATCTTGTTGCATGTGCAGATAAGAAAGGATTTCTAAGCTTGGAAAAATGATTGTTAGTTTTTGCTTCAGATTATGTTCAGTATTAATCCGCTTATCGTGGTGACTTAGTTACAGTTGCCATAGCAATATTTGCAGGGGGTCTCTTTCATCAAACCAAATTGACTTTTAAGTAAGAAATTTGATGTGATGGTCCACATAGCTATTATGAAAAATAATTAGAACTCATTGTAATAAAAGAATAATTTAAAATTATTCAAAAATATACCCATAACTGTTACTTATTAAGAAAATTATTGTACAAATTATTTCCAGCCGATTCACTAAAATTACATGCAGCAATTGTAAAGTAGGAGGGTAAAACCAAATTTCTGTCTTAGGTCTCGAGTCACTTTTCATGAGATGGGCCCCCAGGGGAAATTCAGACATTTCACTCTCACCTATGTCAGATACTGTTATAATGTTCCTTGGAAAAACAAGTAGACCTTGTAAAGAATTAGTTTTAAAAAAACGCCTTGACATGGCTTATAGTGGCTTGAAGTCAAAACATCTTGATGTCTGCCTTTGCTTTTCGTAGTCTTGCTCTCAAAGTCAAATAATCAATGAAGCACTTAGGGGTGTAAAAACATTGCCATGCTAATCTTGACTTGGTGCAGAATGAGCCAGTGACTAGTGACTGGTATTAGGTACATGTGCCATTTTGGAATACACAATGTTCAGGGTTAGCAAGTACCAATTGACTGAAAAGCATTTTTTTGATTCAGTGATGACATCAGTTGTTCATGTTGGCAAGGATTGTCAAATCCTATCACTCATTTTTCATTTTTTTGTCATCTACACACCGTGGAAGTGTTTTAATTGTGTGTTCTCGGCATTTTAATAAATCAAATACACTTTTATGATTACGGTAAATCACATTCACTGTTGTTGAATGCAGAATAATTATTTTCTACAGGTGTTCCCATTGGTGGACTGGGCTGCGGTACAATAGGTCGCGGGTTCAAAGGTGAATTCACTCGTTTTCAAATGGTGCCAGGAATGTATCACCATCATACTGTTGAAGCAGACCAGGTGAGGTGAAGCAGTACTTACCTTGTGAAATCTCACCGTGTTTATCACTATAGGTTCCACTTCTTATCCAATCAATGTGGAATTTACACGCAACACATGTCTTGTGAATAGATCGAAGCCTATTGTTTTTGTTTGAAGTCGGATTCGAGATGGCGATGTGGCAGCCATTTTTCATGTTTAGTGAAGCACAGTACTTGGTCTTGTTTGTTTGTCACCGCTGTTTCTCGTTAAGTACTTTAAAGTTTACATGAATATGTCAATCTCAATATGGCGTGGAAATTATGTTGCAGACATTTCAAATCTTGTTAGCACGCCATCTGTTGGCCATATCACGTGACCTAATGAAGTCTGAAAAGTCGCGTGATGTGAGCAACAGATGATGTGCTGACAAGACTTAAAATGTCTGCAACATTCCTTAATGTTGTCGAAACCTTGGTTTTTACCATTTCTGATTATTTTGAATTGAATCTAGACAAGGTTTTTCAAGTTTTCACAAGGTTTTGATTTTTTCTGCAGACATGGCAATGTTTCAAACTTTTCTGGATACACCGGTAAATTTTTTTGTGTGATGATATGAGAAAATGCATGAACAAGGGTTTTAGGGATTTTTTGTTCGATGATTCTGTCCGATGCATACAAATAATATTGTTTAATTTGAATTGCAACCCTCTTATTTGCCAAACTCCAGCCTTAAGTATTATTTACATTAAATTGACACAGATGCCGTTGTTTTAGAATATGTTAACAAATGATCCAAGATCCTCTAGTATTCACAGATCTTTAAATTTTGCTGAATACACTGGGGCATTGTTTTGGAATAATCCTTTTATTAAACCCTATTTTGTTGTCTACTTGTCTATTCTCTGCTTATAGTACAGGATCCAAATTTCCTCTTGAGTATTGCTTACATTTCATCGTCTGCTTTCTCACTTATCCATTTATTGCCATTTTCTTCTGCTTATTTGGTTTATCGTCTGCTTACAGTTCATTGTCTGCGTCAGACGTAAAGGTCAGACAGTGTACCAGCAAGTGTTATCAATACACCGCAACTTTGGTTATTCGCTAAGTGCGTGGAACTGGGCATACCACGGTGAACACGCCACCTATCATGGCCTCTATCCAAGATCGTGGACAATCTATAAATTGCCAGGACAGGACATACAACTGAGTTGCCGCCAGATATCACCGGTGTTCCCCCATGACTATAAGGTCAGTTTTATTCTGCTCAGCTGGGTGTTACATATTAAACTATTCTTGACAAAATGAGTCCTGTCAGGTGACCATAGCAGCAGGCTGATGTAGAACAGCGATCAATATTAATAGAAATGAAATGACAAAACTTTTCTTGATAACATGCATATTTGCATATGTTCATATATACCATGTCGTACCTTTTTCTAAAGTGGTCAAATATCAGTGACTATGCAACCAGAAGTCACTGATAGAGCTTGACTTTTGTTTCAGCAAAACATGTGAATAAGAATTTCTGTGTGAAAAGTTTTGTTGTTTTGTTTCAAGTAAAGTTAAAAACCAATATTGTACCCCATAAAACTAAACTTAGAAAAAATAAACCAAATGCAAAAACAAGAAAAGCTATGATGTCAATCTGTGTGCGGTCCATGGTCAGTAACAGAAATAGTATGAAGAAGGGAGTGTATTAGACAGAGCTCCTCTTGCAGATTGTTGTTAGAAATTAGTGAGTCTGCTTGTTTTCCGCAGGGGAGGAGAGAGACAGGATGTGATCAGCAGCATGTTCCGTTGGTTATTTTAGTGCGGGGAAAAAATGACATTTTCCGATAGCCAATAATTAGAATGATGAGGGAATCCCAGTTTGTCTGTAATGATCCTACGTTGGAGTCAATGGCAGCTGTGCTTGTGGTAAAATCATATTTCATGTTGAGGGAATTTATTTTGCTTTGCCACTGAGCACGCTGCTATTTTGGTATCTGGAACATGGGCTGTATGTGAACCTATAGTCGAGATGTTGTTGCTAGATTACAGCTATCTAGTAGCAAATGTTGTAATGAAATCAAAGAATAGTTTCTGTTGCGAATATGTTGGGAAATGAAAAAAATACATTCCACTTTATTGAGTTCTAATAATGAAGAAAGACTTACCATTGGTAATAATGAAGAAAGACTTACCATTGGTGGAGTTGTTTCTTCTTCTGTAAGAAGCAATGTGGCTGTGTTTCACTGCACCAGAAACATTTTTCCATCCTGTTCCTTGTTTTCTAGGACACCAGTCTTCCGACGGCGGTGTTCGTCTGGCAGGTGGTCAACAACTCGCGTGAGCCAGCAGATGTCAGTATCATGCTGACCTTCTGCAGCGGAACTGGATCCAAGCACGACGGCAAACATGGCGGCTTCTGGAACGAGCCGTATGAGTCATCGGTGCACGGTGACAAAGTGTCAGGGGTTGCTATGCACCACAAGATTAAGGATCTCAACTGTACATATGGACTGGCAGCAAAGCATAAGGTTTGTGCACTCGCACACTTACAGTACAAGACAAAAGTTATCGAACAAAGTACTGTTTTGCCATGGTGACTTATTTTGTTAATAGCGAAAATGAGTGGTCATACACGTTGTACCAGACGTGAACAGTCCGCTCAGATGGTCCTACTGCGCTGATCACCTGGAACCATTTTTATGCTTCATTAATACATTGTAAAACTGAGTTGAGGAGCTACAGACCTGATTCAAGGGTCTAGCAGTGTGCCCCAGTGGGGCTCGAACCCACAACCCTTGAGTAACGGAAGTGGACACTTATCGCGTAGGCCACACTGCCTCCTGGCTTTTGTCTTTTTGCACCTGGCAAAAAATCTGTCAGCGCATGACTTAGCCTATTAAACAAAAACAGGTTAATGCTGAAAGTCATAAAGTCTGTCTACAACTCAAAGTCCAAAGACTGATAATTCGTAGTCTGTTCGATAGACAGAAGACAAAATGAAAATGGCAAAAAAATCAACTTTTGGCTATTCGTAGCCAGATTTCTGACTTTTGACTTCTGTCAAAAGATAAAAGCTAGTAGTATTCTCTACGAGAAACAAAATTCAATTCCAATGATAAAGAAGCGATGACGTTGCTTTGGAGATGGAGCAAACACCCTCGTGAAGGAAGCTGATGTTCTCACCACCAGGTGGTGTAGTGAGGCTTTATAAACACTTTTTTGCCTTCTTCATAATTGTTGCAAATATTTGAATATTTTATGTTGTTACAAGTCAACAGTCACGGTACAATGTCTGTATTTTTCCAGGAAGGGGTGACAGTGTCGCATCGCTATTTTGACCCACAAGGCACTGGCAGTGGAATCTGGAGTGATTTGATGGCAGACGGATGTCTAGACTCGCCCAGTGGTGAGTGAAGTCATCTAGTGCTAACTGAAGTCTTTTTTGTTTATTCTGCTGTTGGCTTCTAGTCTAAGTCAAAAGTTTTTTGTGCAGTATGTTTTTCGTATGCTTCTATGACTATCGTTGGCATTGTGGAGAGAGTGTTGGAGTCAGTCACAGTGCTTTAATTTATGCTTAGAATTTTACCTCAAATGTTGAATGTAAATGACTTGGCGAAAAAATGTTACGTCGTCAAAATTTATTAATCCACAGGTGAGCATGACCCACAAATAGAGAAACAAAAAAGTTTGCAAGTACCAGGCCTTTATCCAGGATTTTCAAAATAGGGTGTCCAAAATGGGGTTCCCAATATTCCAGGGCGTCCATGATTCCGACATGTAACCCCCCATCCCCACCAATACCCCCAAACACACAGATTTTTTTTTCAAAAAATGCATAGATCAACGTTTTTACATCTAAGTTTGTAAAACTGCCTTCTATGGTGAGCATGTTTACTAAAAAACTGTATAGACCAAGACTTTTACAATGCTGTCAATCAAGTGTCAAAATAGCAACAATGCATATACTTTGTATTTCTTCCTGCTTTGAAAAAAGAGCCCCCACTGTGAGCCTTCAGAGGCTTCATAGTATTCATTACAACCTGTGAGTCCAAACTTGAAAGGTTCCTATTGACAGTGGGCATCCAAATGATACATTGGGCGTCCTTGCCAGGGCCTCCAGATTGGTGTTAGGGCGGGCCATTTGGACGCCCAGGACGTACGCTGCATAAAGGCCTGGCAAGTACCCTGTTTTTCATATAATGTGGATTAATTTGGTTTTCGCTTCAGAACCAAGCAAAAATACCTCGAAGGGGCAGCAAATCGGTGCTGCCATCTGTGTACAGACAACAGTACTACCCAGTCAGTCTGAGGAGATGGAAATGTGTCTGTGCTGGGACACGCCTGTGATTCACTTTGGTGACAAGAAACACTTGTACAACAGGTAGGTGCATTGTGGGAATCTCGTTATTGTGGCCATGTTCCTCCTTTGTGGCAGAAGGAGGCAAATGATTTGTAGCAATCTTTCACATGAAAATGTGGGTTAACTGTACTCTCCACAATATGGTAGTTGATTTTTTCATTTTTCAAAGTATTGTAACATTCTTGTGAATGTATGCAATTTTTGAAATTATTGTGCATTGGTGATAGTTATGGTATAAATCTTGAATACGTAAAAGCGTTATTTTTCTATTTCATATCTCTCTTGGGGAAAGTCAAAAATAAGATTTCACTTGTCCACCATGTTGTGTCCTGAGTTAGTCAGATTTAACTGTGAAGAATTGTGAAAGTTGGAAACAGAAACATTATAGCAGTTGGAGTTAACTATTGAAGATTTTCTTTGATTTGGGAAACGAGAGACTGATAAAGGTGAAATTTTTGTAGTTTTGACTTTTGTGAAGGGGATTTTTCTTTTTGTTTCCATATTTAATTAACTAAACCGTAAATTATTCACTTCTTTTTTAAAATTCTTTATTAATTAACAATTGAAAAATTAAAACAAAGTATTAATTTGCAAGTGTATATAATTGAAGAATTTCAACAGTAATTAAGTTTCCTTTTTTTTTCTATTGCCGGCTCCGGCCTCTATTTTACTATCTCTGTGAGAGTTGTACTATATAGACTATAATTTTCTGTCTTCAGGGAATTTTGTTCCTGTGTGCGTAAAAATAGCACAGTCTAGACACTTTCAATAGACACACATTAGTTTTGACTTGATGAGTGGACTGTTTTTTTAATGAATTATCTAGTTGCTTAGTTCATTTCCAAAGTGGTGGTTTGATACTTTAATCATATGTGTGTCATTATCTCCGTGAAATGTTAGCAATCACATAATTGTGTAAAATTCGACGACCTTGAGTGTGATCGCTGATTAACTCAGAGAAACAGGGCTTGGAATGACTCATGACAAAAAAGAGGACATTTTAATGGCCCTAAATACACATTTCAATCTAAAACCATACCTCAACAGATCGAAAGTAAACATTATTATCACAAGATGCCCTGGCTGTTACTGTGTCGTGTTGGCAAAACGCACTCTTCTTAAACAGTTCCTGACATCTATTTAAACAACAATGAAGGCAATTAGATGCAACAAAAGGTATTTTTTAAAATTAAAATAATAAAGATGATGATGAAAATTTTACAGTTTGGGTGGCAAGAGCTTATTCTTGATATGCTGCAGGGAGACGTATAAAATTATTTTCAATTCTTATAATTACGATACAAAATTAAAAAAAAATGAAAATCGATCTAAAGATTATCTGGAAAGCTTGAAATCTATACACATTTAATTCCAACAAAAAATTTAATTCCAACGAAAATGGAAAAAAGGTGAGACGAAAACCTGTGGCTCATACCCCAACTGTTAACATGGAAAAATGAATTTAAGTAAAAAACAACTTACTTTAATTTATAGAATGCATCAATCACAATCCTAAGTTGGCCAAACATTTCAGTTTCAAACAGTAATTATAGGAGTTAATTGTTCATAAGCCACGCTGGTGTACAAGAAATTATGTGACATAAGAAATAACTACCAGGACACTGAAAATAGGCTGGCGGAATTTGTAAACAATGGCTTAGACCAATCAGATCATTCAGAATCTGTCACGGGATCACTTCTCTCGAACTACAAAACTCGAGTCACAAGATAAAACACGAAAAATGTCAAAATGAATTGAAATACATAAATGGCTATTCAAAACACGTTTGCAGTAACGAAAATAGCACTTTATATCCCGTTTTGGCAGCACCTAGAAAATCGCACTGAGGCATTCAGGCCTAGCAGTAGCAGCCAACGGCAACGGACGTGCATGTGGGATCAAACAAAAGAATTTCATACATCACTCGCATCCCATGATTCCAATTCAACGAATAACCGGTTACGGTTGAATTTCCTTTCAGGAAACGTTATTTCTAGTGTTTCATCATTTTCAGTCGGTCCTCCGACTCCAACTTAGTCCAAGGCAACTTGGCCACACACTCTGTAATTGTTCCTCTCTCAAAGTTTACAGAGCACAAACCTTGACTTATGTTGTTTGTGAAGAGATTGGACGTTTCTTTTATCCACTTTTTCCACGAAATATTCTGTCTACTCCACACTCCACGCATTTTTGACCGTAGAATCGCACTATTTGTCGCAGCGATTTTATACCAAATGCAGATGCCATTGATGAACCACACTATCCCAGGCACAGGTGCTTGAATTTATCTGTTTCTTGATTGCCACTGACGTCACTCACTACTAAAAAGACATGTTTCTGATATATGGTTATGAGTCATCGGGAAGTTTAAGTGCCTGTGATCCGCAATTACAATTTTCTTTCCTCCGGAATATAAAGAGCAATTTCCGCTTCTCGAGTCGTCGGCAATGCTGTGGTGAGACACCAATTTGCAGCGATAATTTTATGGCAAATCCGATTTTTTCCGCGGAAAGATACCGAAAATACCCGGAGGGAATAAAAGAAAAAAGCAGAAATCCGCGTTCATGCGGAAAATTCCAAGCCTTGGAGAAAACAGGAAAAATTTTTGATTTAGAACTAAATTAATGTTTAGTGCAAAAAACTGAAATTTTCATGTGAACTAATTATAACACAATTATAAGTGAATATGTGAGTTTGTAAGGAATCAATTAAGATTTTTCAGTCTCTGAGGTTTCTGAAAATAATTTATGGGTTGAAAACAAACTATTTGATGAAATGCGAAAGGATTTCACATTGATGACTGATCATTTTATTTAAAACAAGGTGATTATTTGTATGTCTATATTTGTCTATTCATATTATTTTTCATTTATAGCCATCCAAACTGCTTATATATCAATCCTTTCATATTCAAGCTTCAGTCACATTATTTATTATAAAGCCCGTCGCACTGAATAGGTCAAACCAAAATTGCAACTTCCAAATTCTCTATAAATCAAGTCATGTAGTCAAGTTTGTGACCATGAATCATCCTGTTGGGGCAATCAAGGAACTCCAGTCAACCAATGTTTTAAGTCCCATCCACACACAGACTTACCCTAGAACAACTTGCACAAGTGAAACTTGCCCCACCTTAAGCTGAGCGTCTCGACACATGTATCAGATAACTAACACAAAGCGGAAGTTGTTGCTCTTCAGAGGCGGACCTTCATAAAAAATGGTGGGAGTTCAGAGTGTTGACACATATGTGCAAGCGCGCGACTGATAATTACTTGTGGCTTGCACCAGGTTTGTGGCCACGCAGCTATTAGAAGTGGTGCAAGTTACCCTAGAACAAGTTACCCTAGAACAAGTTACCCTAGAACAAGTTACCCTGGAACAAGTTACCCTGGAACAAGTTACCCTGGAACAAGTTACCCTGGAACAAGTTACCCTGGAACAAGTTACCCTGGAACAAGTTACC
>NMRA01000079.1:386101-403061 GCA_002633005.1 Phoronis australis
AAGTGTACCGATATAACGGGACTTTGGTTTTCACATTGACTGGACTTAAACTGAAGCTTTTAGTTTCAATCATTTCTATTTGACCTACTTAATTTGTAGTAAACTGCCTGCCTGGTACAAGTCGGCACTCTTTAATGAACTCTACTATGTGTCTGATGGCGGCACAGTATGGGTGCATCCTGCAGAAGAGGGAAATGGTTATGTGGGCGACCACCAGGTGATACCGGACATCGTAAAAGAATACGGGAAATTTGCTTACTTAGAAGGTAACACGCGTTCAGAAAACTTGGCACGTGGCTTTCATCTAGAATTTAATGAGATTTTTCAAGGGATTTTTTGCCTAGAAAATGAAATTGGAAGTGTGTAAATCGGACAGTGTAACTAAGTGATTAAGGACGGCGTTCTCCCGTTCAATGACTTTACCAGACGTAGAGAGTTGTGAGCGTGTGATAACATCTAGCTCCTTTGTTAACTGCCAAGCACAGTCTTTTGTCTGGTATGACAACAGCCAGGACAATTGTCTACCAGGCTTATTACAGACCACGTGTGAACACAGTCAAACCCAGGGCTTTCGGAAAGAATAGATTGTTGTAACTTCGGTTTTAGTTGAGCAATTTGGACGATTCAAAAACTAAACATGATCAGGATTTGACGTGGAATTACGAAATGCTATTGGTTTATGTTCAAAGATGTTATAACTTAACTTTTGTTTTTAACAACACAGCCCAGTCAGGCTAGATACGATCTTATTAGAGGTTAGAGCAATTATCGAACAAAAGAGAGCTGGCCCTCCAACCATTAATGCCAGAATGGAGTTAATGAGTCGTGTAAGATATTGGCTACAGGGGTTATCTTCCCAAGTTGTTGTTGGGCTAGAGACTCAAACAAGTTGGGAGCAACGGGAAAACACCGTAACTTGTTCTGCAACCTCCGATTTAGGCGATCTTAGTTGAATTAGCAGACAAATGAGAATTGCATGAATATATCTCCTGGTTTGTCAATACCCAACTACTGGTTGGTCAGTACCCATCTCCTGATTGGTCAATACCCATCTCCTGATTGGTCAATATCCATCTCCTGATTGATCAATACCCATCTCTTGATTGGTCAATACCCAACTCCTGGTTGGTCAATACCCATCTCCTGATTGGTCAATACTCAACTCCTGGTTGGTCAATACCCATCTCCTGATTGGTCAATACCCAACTCCTGGTTGGTCAATACCCTTCTTCTGATTATTACAGGTCAAGAGTACAGGATGTACAATACCTATGATGTTCACTTCTATGCTTCCTATGCACTGATCAAACTTTGGCCCAAACTACAGCTATCCTTACAATATGACATGGGTAGGTCAGAGGTCAGAGGTCAGAGGTCTGTTTCATGAAAAGTGGCATTGGACTTAAGACAGAAGTTGGTCTTACACTTCCACTTCTTAATTACCATATAAAGATTTAGAAATAATGCAAAATGTTAATACATTACTGCCTGGAAATAATTTGTGCACATTTTCTCAGTAAGCAGTGCAATTATGGTTATATTCTCAGATACTTTCATTGTTCTTTTGCTCATGTTAGTTTTAATTATTTTTCACAAATGTGGAGCGTAAGATCTTAAAGTCTTAAATCACTTTTCATGAAATGCCCCTGAAGTGTGTTAAAGATGTATTTGCGTGCTCCTAACTATTTTGCAGGAACTAAACGACAATGCTATTTTAATATAATCTACGCTAAACAAAGTGCAGTGTTGTATTCATTGACAACTTGTAAATGAGAAAACAAAAAATTCTGCAATGTAGACAATCATGTTTTGGAATGGAAATTAGGGTTTTTATCAGTTGGCCAGTTAACATTTTTAACATTTACACTTACTTAAGATCGAGGGGAGTTTATTGATTGTTTTTTTTTTGTGGCTGGATTAATTTGTAATTTCTACTGAACAGACTCAGTAAGAGTTAGCTATTGTTTGTCAAAGTGAGTAGTCTATTGTTTTGCTTGGCTATTTACTGTAACTGTCAGTACATTACAACAGCAGTAGTCATGTCTCATTACACACTACATTGAATGTGTTTGAAATCTTTCCATCATTTTTACGATTATCATTGAATAGTGTTGTCTTCTTGGTCGGAAGTTATTACGGGAGCTTTAAAACGGCAAAATCCATTGTGATTTTGTGATTTTATTACAAATTGCCGATTTTTGTCATCTGCCCGACATTCGCTGAAACCAAGGCTGTCCATTCTTCATGCGTAGGAGATGTCCCTGAGTGTTAGTATGCTGCTACAGAGGTCATAGGTTCAAATCTAATATTGCCAATTTCTGTAGTGCTACGTTATTATTATTGCTTACTATTTTTCTCTCCGAGAATGTTCTTTTAAAGATGTCTTCACAACATGCCTGCCTTTTTATTCAGATATAGACAGACGCATGACAGTGCTTAATTGTATTATTTACCGGTTGTAACCACCCGATTGTATAACGCAAAAAGACATTTGAAGCGTGTGTCTAAATAAACACCTGCCTTTATTCTGGGCAGTCTACAAAAACAAAAGGACACGTCTGTAACTAGAATAACCTCGAACCGGCTAGAGACTGTAAGGAACTATTACATATTGAACCCAGAGTCTAACTAAGGCCGAGTATGAACCCTCAGCTAATATACCTGCAGAAGTGCACAGTGAATCTAAAGACTGGAAATTGCCATATTGTAACCCACAGTGCTGCCTATTGCAAGATACTACAGGCCATCTAGTGACAGTACTAATATTGTCTAGTGTCAATAACATTTGAGTTTTATTTCTCTTCAAACCACAGAGATTGCATATCCTGAACTTTTCTTTCCCATTTGCTCGTAGCGGCAGCCATCAGCGCAGAAGACAATCGTAGGGTCAAATACCTCAACGGGGTCGTGGGTGTGTGCAAAGTCAAGAACTGTGTACCGCACGACATCGGCGATCCGGAGGAAGAACCGTGGAAGAAACTCAACGCCTACATTCCGCTGCCGTGCAATGACTGGAAGGACCTGAACTCAAAGTTTGTCCTACAGGTGTACAGGGATTTCATGTTCACTAAGGATGAGCAATACCTGAAGGACATGTATTCTCTTGTCAAGGTAAAGCCAAAAATGTAGTAGGCTCTGGTCTGTACCCAGACTCCTTTTGAGACCTGCATTCACCGGCTAATAAAACGTCGCGCCGTATTGAAATTCACTAGCCTCCGAGATGGCAATCAGCTCTTTGGTGGACAGGCATTCAGCGCCACCTACAGAACCCATGTAGTGCGGACGGGATGTTATGTTGCCAGGTGGCACTAGTTAGTTCTTCATTAAAAGTTCAAGGTCATGCAACTGAGCTCTACTTTATGCACTATTATTGTTAAGTTGAAACGGGAAGGTTTTAACTTACTGCCATCAACACTGTTTTAACACCTTTTCCTGATATCATAATGCCAGCAAAATTCCACTGCTGTGTGGTGGGATGCACTAATGCATTATAGAAGAAGGCAAACCTTGCATGAACAAGGATGTCATGTTCCATACATTTCCTGCTGCGAAGAATAATCCGCGACGAAGCCAGTGACTGCGTTTGATAAATCGAGAGATTTTCGATCCCAGCTGGTGTCTAAAAGTTAAAATAAATAAGTGAAGTTAAACTGATTGAACAATGGGAGGGGCTGACTATGGAATTTATTTGTTTGTTTTTAAATTGATGAACCACTAAGTAGTAATTGAAGTCCTGTATACTTTGTTAACTTGATTGGGGCACTTGATCATGTATTTTTAGTAAAAGTTGGAAGAACAATTGGCGAAACAAGGGTATACATAACATGATGGCAAAATTTCTTTTGATATCAATGTGCAAACTGAAATCTCAAAAAAAGCTGTGATAGTTTTCTAAAATATCATTTCGTTTTCATTTTAAGCAAGTTTTGAGTTTTTAATGAAAATCCTATTTTTGTAGCCCCTTTATTAAAACAAAATTCTTAGCAGCAGTTTGGAAAACAATATATAAAGCACATTATCCTGATGGCCATTTCTGATAGATGATATTGCGAAGTTAACCAAATTTGGGTGCTACATTTAACCTTAAACCAAATGTTTTGTGTTACATTGAAATGAATCCTGTTTTTGGAACTGGGCTCAAAAATTGCCCAAAGCCACGTGTCCGTGCTCTTTTACAATATTCAAGCATACAACTGAGTTAAAACTCTCAATTTCTTACTTCTTGACCTAGTTTCCTTTAAATGTCATGATTTCCGTTCTTCACTTAGGCAGTGATGGAGATCTCGCTGACCAGAGACACTGATGGAGATGGCATTATAGACAACAGTGGATACGCTGACCAGACCTACGATGCCTGGGTGGTGACTGGAGCCAGGTGAGGCTTGTTGCTGAGTGTTGTTTTATGGTGCAGATTCCCTAAGGTTGCACTGGGTTGTCTCAGGGAAACTTTACCCTAAGAGAAATGTGTCAACATCATATCATGCAAGAACTTGACTGGTTTAACGTCAGTTGAATAACTCAGAGTAAACATCTACGGTAATTCTCCACTAATTGCCAAAATTGTAAGTTTTCTAATTTTTTAGGCTGATTACCTTGCTGCAGGAGTCTGAAACTTTACCAAATATTGTTTTATGACGTTTACATAGTACACACCGAGTTAATCATAAATTAACATTTTCTTTAATCTTTATTTTTGTGGTGAAATTTGGCAAAAAAGGAGAAATGTAGTCAGACCAACAAAACATTAAGTCCTTTTATTTACAAGACCTGCAGGACAGTGGGATTAGCTGGAACACGTTTCTGTACCCAATGTGCATGCATGGACTTCGAAACCTGCGCCTGTAAATAAAATTGACGCATTATTCCAAAACGATTAGATTTGACTCCGAGCTTTTGGGGCTGTCAGTTTCTTGATGCCGTTTTGATTGCTCGGTTACTGATGCCATTCAATGTGATTTGTATCATGAATCATGTGTAAGGTACAGTCATAATCGTTCTCTCTCAGAGTAAGTCAAGTGTGTAGTGGTGTATGAAACTGAAGAGGCACTCAATGTATTCCAAACTATGTTGTCACATTAAAAACACTAAAGAAGAGATTTCCATTCCAAAATATTACTAAAGGTGATGCTATATATATGGCCATAGTATCTTGCAAATGTTTTCAAATAAAAGTTGTGAATTAGACTGACCTGTCTTTGTCATCAGTCATATATTTTGTCTGCACACGATGTTGATCTCATCTGCTTTTCTGATTAAATATTACACTCCAGTCAAAATCTTTTTCAGCGCCTACTGCGGCAGTCTATGGCTGGCAGCCTTGTACAGCACAAAAGAAATGGCAACCCAGCTAGGGTTGTTAGAAGACGCTGAGAAGTATAGCGAAGTTTTAGAGCGAGGCAAGGTGTCATTTGACCAGAAACTGTGGAATGGTTTGTAGTTGTCTTCTGTTCAACAAAATTTGAGTAGCTGGAAAGGGGATCCTAAATATTTTAACTAATAAGGTGAGAAGGTAGGATTCGATTCATCCTGTAAGTGGAGGGACTTTCACCACTGCCCTTTATCACACTTTACCCTCTTTACCACAAGGCACCATTGGCTACTATACAGCATGAAATACTGTTTAATGAAACATTTTATTGACTCGAAGGAAATAACATAAATTGTGAACTACGATGCGTTTTACTTGGGTAGCTGATTTGGTTCGTTCATATGTTAAAACTTAATTGCTCTTCACGTGCAATCCTTTTGAGTTTAAAAGCTTTAAGTGATGTTATGTTGTTGTTCCTAGCATTACCATAATAGCAGAGTGAGTTGTTCCTAGCACTACCATAATAACAGAGTGAATCATCACCTGCTTTGCAGCTTGTTTTTGTTAAAGTTACTTTGAGCTCTGTTGTTGCTCACATTTCACTTCATTGATGTAACCTGGCTCGTATGCCGACACTTGATGTCTGATTGTTTGTATCCTTATGATGTCTAATGATTAGACAAAACGTCGAATTAATATGAGCTTTTTCATTTGTGTGACGATTCTCTGTGTTTTATTCTATTATGGCCAAAAGCTGATGTAATTAGCTCTGTTTCTATGGGTCAGACAAGGTCAATGTGTACAATCTTGATATAAGAATGATATGGTTTGTTAAAACACAAACAACAGAGCTTAGTTCCAATGGGACCACAGNAAAGTTGTGAATTAGACTGACCTGTCTTTGTCATCAGTCATATATTTTGTCTGCACATGATGTTGATCTCATCTGCTTTTCTGATTAAATATTACACTCCAGTCAAAATCTTTTTCAGCGCCTACTGCGGCAGTCTATGGCTGGCAGCCTTGTACAGCACAAAAGAAATGGCAACTCAGCTAGGGTTGTTAGAAGACGCTGAGAAGTATAGCGAAGTTTTAGAGCGAGGCAAGGTGTCATTTGACCAGAAACTGTGGAATGGTTTGTATTTGTCTTCTGTTCAACAAAATTTGAGTAGCTGGAAAGGGGATCCTAAATATTTTAACCAATAAGGTGAGAAGGTAGGATTCGATTCATCCTGTAAGTGGAGGGACTTTCACCACTGCCCTTTATCACACTTTACCCTCTTTACCACAAGGCACCATTGGCTACTATACAGCATGAAATACTGTTTAATGAAACATTTTATTGACTCTAAGGAAATAACATAAATTGTGAACTACGATGCGTTTTACTTGGGTAGCTGATTTGGTTCATTCATATGTTAAAACTTAATTGCTCTTCACGTGCAATCCTTTTGAGTTTAAAAGCTTTAAGTGATGTTATGTTGTTGCTCCTAGCATTACCATAATAGCAGAGTGAGTTGTTCCTAGCACTACCATAATAACAGAGTGAATCATCACCTGCTTTGCAGCTTGTTTTTGTTAAAGTTACTTTGAGCTCTGTTGTTGCTCACATTTCACTTCATTGATGTAACCTGGCTCGTATGCCGACACTTGATGTCTGATTGTTTGTATCCTTATGATGTCTAATGATTAGACAAAACGTCGAATTAATATGAGCTTTTTCATTTGTGTGACGATTCTCTGTGTTTTATTCTATTATGGCCAAAAGCTGATGTAATTAGCTCTGTTTCTATGGGTCAGACAAGGTCAATGTGTACAATCTTGATATAAGAATGATATGGTTTGTTAAAACACAAACAACAGAGCTTAGTTCCAATGGGACCACAGTATAACCATAAAAATATTACCCTATTTTCTGTGATGCATTGAAACACATGAAAATTAAGTCAAAACATTCAACACTTACCATTGTGTGAAAGGAATGTTCCAAGGATGTAGTCGTCCTACTTAAACTGCATCAGGTTTAAAACATTTTGTGGGTGAATTAGAGTGACTGAGGTAATCTTCACCGTTGGTGGATAAACCATGTGACCTATTTAAACATGGCCACTTGATAACTGTCATTGCAGGTCAGTATTACAACTACGACAGCAGTACATGTGGTTATCATGACAGCATAATGTCTGACCAGTTGGCCGGCCAATGGTATCTCAGGACTGTAGGGCTAGCAGACGATACAGTGAGTCATCTGCTCTTCTGTGATACGATGAATGCTAAAAACACCTCACAAAGACTTTTGTAGTCCGGAAACGGTTTCCTGATTGTTCAAAACAAGCTCTTATGTCCTAATGACTGCTTTGTGGACAGAAAAGTGAGATTTTCACTTCATGCTTAACTTAAATGACAGACTATTGTGTTGAACTGTAATGAGAGCACTCACTTGGTCCAAGAGTTTGCATGAAAAATGTTAATAAATGGGCAAACCATCTTTAAAAGTCCTAGTTTACAAAAATTTAAAAGTTGTGTGAATTAAATAAAATGTATACTGTGAAATTTCACTAATTTCAAAATATTGCAATTTTTCATTTATACCATTGTTGTGAACGTAAAAAATATTTTCTGTTGGTTGCTATGGTACAGAACTTAGACATTACAAAGGGTCATTCTGGTGCTATATCATTTATGAAAAATATGAGGAAATAAAATTCCATCTGTCCAACTTAAAGTTTGTCCTACTGTACTCGTCCGGGTTACCGCTCAGGGCGCTTAAATTGGGAATCTTAAAAACCAGGGGGTGGGCGGTAAGCCGAGCATGGGCGGTTAAAATCAAAATTTTTGAAAAGTCGGGAGTGGGTACTTGTTGCACAAAGGACGGATTTTACCCTTATGGAGCTACACTGACGTCGGACTTCAAGCATGTCAGTTAAAATATACGTGGGCGGATTGAAGTAACGGACTTTGATGGCCTGAATAGTGCACACGCCAGTGGCGCCGTGATCCCAAGCGTGGTTGGGTTTTTACGTACCTCGGTGGCTGCTCGTCATGTCATGGAACTGAGGTATTCCTACAGACAGACATGCCTTCAGTAGGGCAAGTTTCTTGAGAGAAAAATATGATCATGCAAGACTACGCTAGATCGTCATGTATTGCTACGGGAAGCAGGTGATTTTGTACAGATATGCTGCCTCTAGTTACTTTGGCAACCAAACACGTGCTAATGATTGACAGCCGGTTTTTCTTCTAAATACTTTGAACCTAGTTTGAACAATGTAACATTTTATATACATTGTATATTTCTTTCTGTGTTGAACAGCTAACAACGGCCTCCCAAAATTTGTTCAAAGCACGTGCTCAACAATCGGATGATACTTCTATTCATTCGAGCCCCCCATTTGGCGAAAAGGGCTAGAAGGTCCGCCTAAAGAAACAAAAAGTCCGAGAAAAGGAGACAAAAGTCCACTAAAAAGACTCACAGTTCACAGTTCTGAATGTGGTACCCTGTTTTTTTAGTCCTCCCAATTTTTTGTCAGCAAAAGGTCCACATCGACAGATTCGAGCCCCCCCATTTTGAAGGCTCGCGCATGCTATTAGGCAATAGGGGTGGTTTGTCAGCTGCGAAAATAATGAAGCAAAACCACATCCTGTAAAAAAGCAAAAAAATATGTAAAGTCAACAGGCAAATCAAGAGTTCAAAAAAAGTTTTTGACCACGTAGATGTGGATAGAATGTTTGACTTGCGGTTAATTACAAATTGATTTCTTGTGCTGTTGCTTATGGTTGGGCGCTTCCATTTTGGTGTCAGGTGTGAGTCATTAATAACATGCGTTTATTGAAGACACGGAACAATGGCCCGTATCTGCTAGTATTCAAAACAATGCCTCCTAAATTATGTCGGTGGTGTTTCCAAAATCGTTGGTCATGTACCAACCGAGTATGGTCGTGTTTTTTTTTTATTTCATTGCTCAGGGTGGTGATGTTTCGTGTACTGTCATGGGGAATTCAGAAAGGTAGGCCACGGACTTGAAGTTCTTATCAAGTACCGCTTTGTTGGTTCTTCCACTGTAATGAAATACATTCGACGTCAAGTGCTGTCTCAATGATGAGTACATGCTGACAGGAGTTTCGCACGTGAGCCATAGGAAATAATTGTGTCTCCCTCAGTTAAGAGCATGAGAATACGGGTATTTTACCGCCATGGTAAGGCAAGTTCACGGTTCCACTAAAACTGATTGTCATTGAAAGGCAAGCGAGTTGCTCACATTTTGGAATCTTAGTTTTGCGAGACGAACATTCACAAAAGCCCACACACTTTTAAGGAGGTCTCGATCATAAAAATGGGGGTGGGCGGTAAGCCGAGCATGGGCGGTAACCCGGACAAGTACGGTAAATTGCTGATATTTTACCATGTGTATAGATATATATATATATAGTAAATAAGACAAGTAATTGTTTTGTTCATATATATATAGTGCAGTGCTATTCAGACTAAATATATATACCTATAATTTTTACAGATATTTCCTAAAGAAAAAGTACAAAGTGCCATGCGAATGGTGTTTGAAAAAAACGTAATGGGTTTCCGCAATGGCACCATGGGTGCAGCCAACGGTGTCCGTCCCAACGGGAAAATAGACATTAGTAGCATACANTCGAGCCCCCCCATTTTGAAGGCTGGGTGCACGCATGCTATTAGGCAATAGGGGCGGTCTGTCAGCTGCGAAAATAATGAAGCAAAACCACATCGTGTAAAAAAGCAAAAAAACATCATGTAAAGTCAACAGGCAAGTCAAGAGTTCAAAAAAAGTTTTTGACCACGTAGATGTGGATAGAATGTTTGACTTGTGGTTAATTACAAGTTGATTTCTTGTGCTGTTGCTTATGGTTGGGCGCTTCCATTTTGGTGTCAGGTGTGAGTCATTAATAACATGCGTTTATCGAAGACACGGAACAATGGCCCGTATCTGCTAGTATACAAAACAATGCCTCCTAAATTATGTCGGTGGTGTTTCCAAAATCGTTGGTCATGTACCAACCGAGTATGGTCGTGTTTTTTTTTTATTTCGTTGCTCAGGGTGGTGATGTTTTGTGTACTGTCATGGGGAATCCAGAAAGGTAGGCCACGGACTTGAAGTTCTTGTCAAGTACCGCTTTGTTGGTTCTTCCACAGTAATGAGATACATTCGACGTCAAGTGCTGTCTCAATGATGAGTACATGCTGACACGAGTTTCGCACATGAGCCATACGAAATAATTGTGTCTCCTTCAGTTAAGAACATGAGAATACGGGTATTTTACCGCCATGGTAAGGCAAGTTCACGGTTCCACTAAAACTGATTGTCACTGAAAGGCAAGCGAGTTGCTCACATTTTGGAATCTTAGTTTTGCGAGACGAACATTCACAAAAGCCCACACACTTTTAAGGAGGTCTCAATCATAAAAATGGGGGTGGGCGGTAAGCCGAGCATGGGCGGTAACCCGGACAAGTACGGTAAATTGCTGATATTTTACCATGTGTATAGATATATATATATATAGTAAATAAGACAAGTAATTGTTTTGTTCATATATATATAGTGCAGTGCTATTCAGACTAAATATATATACCTATAATTTTTACAGATATTTCCTAAAGAAAAAGTACAAAGTGCCATGCGAATGGTGTTTGAAAAAAACGTAATGGGTTTCCGCAATGGCACCATGGGTGCAGCCAACGGTGTCCGTCCCAACGGGAAAATAGACATTAGTAGCATACAGTCCGAGGAGTTCTGGGTTGGCGTTACGTACGCCGTGGCATCATCCATGATTCAAGAGGTATTCACTTAAGGTTATGTTGGACCTGTATGACAAGTCTCTATTTAGCCAAATATCAACATAACTATAGAGTAACGCAGTATAGGTATACTTTTCCGAAATCAGTTCGTTAGCAGCCCTACGTTAGCACACAACAACTTTTTTGTAAGCTTGATACTCAGCCGCTCGTAGTGTCGAAACAATCTCCATTCTTCAGGTATGGAGCTACGTAGCAAAACACCAAGAGACATAACAAATTGAAACACTATCTACTAAGCTTGATACTCAGTCGCTCGTAGGGTCGAAACAATCTCCATTCTTCAGGTATGGAGCTACGTAGCAAAACACCGAGAGACATAACAAATTGAAACACTAGCTACTAAGCTTGAGACTCAGTCGCTCGTAGTGTCGAAACAATCTCCTTTCTTCAGGTGTGCAGCTATGTAGCTAGTTTTTAGTTGTGTTTTCATTGAAGTTTTTCTGAAAATAGAAAGCCTGTATTTGATTTTTAACTTTTTACTAATCAGTCGTAAATTGGATCACATGACCATGTATTTGTTGAGATTTGGAAAAAAGAAAGGTACATTCATAACAAAACTATGGTATTGATAAATTTCATTTGATACCAATTTCCAACTTTTTTGTCTTATCAAAAAGGTCACAATGAAAGTCCTATTTTGTGATATTCCCTCATGCAAAAGTGGAACATTTAGAAAGCAATTCCTTCCATTGGTATAAAAAACAGTTTGTAAAGCATAGTTTCTGAAAATTTCATATGAATTCTTTGCATCTGCCATTTCTGAGACATGATTTTCCAAAGTTAGGTCTCATATTCATCTTTAGAAGTGCATTCTGGGATTGGACAGAAATGCGACTTTGCTGTTAGTTGAACCACTGTGAACACCTAACTTCATGAGCGTCGTCTCAAGCATTGACAGAGTGTCCGTTCTTCCGTCGCCCAGAAATGACCTCTGACCTGAATAAGGAACAAGTTGAAACCATGTCTATATTGGCTAGTAGTCTGAGCTTATAGTAGTTTTAAAGGGAATCGTGCACTCAGCGACTTATGAATAATAATGATAATGATGACTGTCCGTAACAATGATGATAAGGTTATAATTTATTTTTTATAATCCCTCAGTGTGTGACTGGAAATAGCCATTCTGCCTATTTTATGTTATTGTAGATGTTTGAGAGTGCCTGTTGATTGATAGTTAGGCCAGTTTTGTAAGTATCTCGTCTATGTCCTATACAGACTTGTATTCAATACAAGTGATATCGTGCAAATTCTCAAATTCTGTATATGGTTGTTTCCCTACCAGGGCCTTGTCAAAGAGGGATTACGCACAGCACACGGTGCCTATCACCACGTATACGAGCGGCATGGTCTTGGCTTCCAGACACCCGAAGGTTACATGGAGAACAGCACCTACCGGTCACTAGGTTACATGAGACCGCTGTCCATTTGGGCGATCCAGGTGGCGCTGGAGAGATACCAGCCCAAGTTGATGAGCAGTTCAGAGGAGTAGACTTGTGTGCTCGTGTTCATAACGCGTACAATTACGTATGTGAATTATAAATCTGTCTGTGATTATGCAGATCAGATTTCTAAGCAGATGCAGTTCCAGGGGATTCCAGGGGGTCTGGTTCACTGGCTTGAACACTTTTGTATTGCTGCAATGGGGGACTGTTAATTACCCCCCTATATCTGTCCAGTGTCAGACCTCCTCTGTTCATGACTCTGGAGCCGTTCCTGGTAAGTTGAATACTACTCGCATTTATAGTAATTTATTCATATCCACATTGTCATGGGATGTTTTTCTCCCCCTGGTGGTAATATCAGAATGTTACAGCAGTAATTTATGCTAGAGTACTTGGTGTTAGTTTTCTTGACTTTTGTTTTGAATTCTTTCTCAGCTTTCTTTCTAAGCTGATCAATTGGCTTTTCTACTGTTTTTGTTGAATTTTTAGAGTTTCATCTGGCTTTAGGTTTTAATTCTTTGTCATGATGTTGGCAAAACAAAAACATTTTGACTAGAGTTTGCCATTGGTTTTAAAAGCTGATTAACACATGTATTGTGCAAGTGAAGTTGTATTCTGCTCAATCAGTCAGTGAGTGTTATTGTAGAGAGTCAGTCTATCTTAACCTGTGTGGGATGATGTGCAGCATTAAACATGCTAAGTCATTAAATAACAAATATGATAATTATCATGCTATTTTGGCAATTATTTTTGTTTGAAATTGGTGCTTTTTAAATCTGTTCCGGGAATTTCCGAAATAGGCCCATGGGCGGATATTTGGAAAACGACCTCTCAAAAATGTTAAATGAAACCAAATATATTACCCGGTGTATTTTCGAGACCACACAACGAGATGGTGTTAATTTAGGAAGGATGCATTATACGGTAGATTGAGATGAGTGCAAGTGCATTCTGTTAACAGGAAACTGATTTTGTTGTTTGTTGGGTGCTGTTTTGTGAAAACTGCTCCCTTTTTGGCGCAAATCGTATTAATATCAGTTCAAACTGTTGGGGTGTTTCGTAAAGAGAACACTAGGATTAACGGATTGTATGACACGATTTGTTGATGGAAATTTGTTTCAATTGTTGAGTTATAACTTGTTGAGTTATAACTGGTTGAGTTATAACTGGGATCAATCAGTAGGAGATTTTAAAAAATCTCCTACTGATTGTTAGGTACTAGAACTACAGTTCTGTGGCGATTTTTGTCGACGATTCTCTCACACAAATCCGGTGTTTTCAATCTTCCTACATAAATTTCAATGGCATTGTTTTTTATTTGAGCATTGAAGGTATAGGTGACTGACATTCTAAGGAAACATTTTCAGCTGATGTCTACTCGGGTACTAAAGTTTTGTCTATTATTTTTTGGTCCTGTACATAGTATATTCACGTTGTTGACTGTAATTTATTTCTTCATGCTAAATGTAATCCATCTGATCAATAGTCAGTGCAGCCGTGGACTTTGTAACAGAACGGAATAGAAAATTAAGTCAAACATCAAACTACAAATTTGTGAGATCATGTTTTCGTTTTGTTGAACATTTTGGGTTTCGAGAGGTTAACTGGTCGTTGTAGTGGCTTAGAATTTTGCAGATGGTTGTAAGTTATGGATGTCATTCGTGGACAATGGGCCTTTTGAAATTAACATACAAAGTGAATGAAAGGAGTTCTTTGTGAACCCTGTCCCAGTTGGTTTGTGTAACTAAACACAGCTTAACAAAGGGTTTATAGTTCTGGCTGAGAAGATAATTGTTTTATTGCCTGTGGATTACAGAATAGCCAAGCTCCTGATGAATTTCATCTGTCCTGTTCCATAATGCAGATGCAAGTGACAATTGATGCAGCGCTTGTCTACTTAAAACTTTATGAACTTAAACTTAATGACATATTTTGTGTTCAAGATGATATGATCAGTGCTGGTACTAACAAGTTTGTGATCAGCATTTCACTTTTAGTGTATTAGTGTCATCTGGAAAAACAATGACATCACGTGTCACCAACAGTTAAGACTGTAATCAGGGTTTGGAATGACCAATGATAAAAAAAGAGGTGATGTATTGTTCCTCAAATAAATAGGCTTGCGTGAAAAATATTTTTCGCATTGTAAAATTTAATTGAAATGAACGTTTTTGCATGAATAAACTCAAAATAATGGTAAAAAAAAGACGCAAAAAGAGGAAACTGGAAATCAAATAAGAGGAAATCTAAGCCAATAAGAAGAAATCCTCTTAAAAGAGGAAAATTCCAAGCCCGGTGTAATGAGCTAAGTCACAAGTTATGATACGTTTATGATTGTGTAGGTTAAGACTTGATCCTTTTTGTTTTGACCGTTGGTGATGTGATGAATTTGTTTTTTCACCATCAGATTAAAATTAAAACTTTGATCATGAAATCGTTTATATTTGCATTCATACTCAAGATTGCTGCTGGTTTTGTGGCACATAACTGGGCTGCATTCCGTAGACTCAAGAATCTCGTTAGTAGAGCTAGTGTGGTCATGTGCTGCGCTTGCAATGTGTGGCAATATCTCACGTGGTCTCGCTTTTTCTCCAAGTTCTCGCGTCTACACAATGCTGCCATGGTGTTTTTAATTAAAACCTATTAACTTGTTGGTTAAGAAGTCCAATCGGTTTCCGTGATTGAATTAAGTAATTTTAAGTTTCCATTTTGTCATTGAATAGATTTTAAAAACAAGAGATTGCAAAAAGTGAATCTTTTAAAAACTCGTCGTACACTAGATTATCATGCTCAGCTTAATCCCGTCTACTTTGCCGAGAATCGTTGACTGATGAATGAACTTGTCACTGATCACCGATGATAAGTTTGAAAATTGAAATGTTCCTTGCGACTTATGTTATACATTTCTACATCTTGTGTGCATCAGAATTCTCTGCATCAGCATGTGGGTAGTGGTACTACAGTTTTGTTGGTAGTTGTTGAGGAATTGTTTGAGGGAGTGTATCTGTTCACATTAACCACCAGACGTCTGTTTCATGGAAAGAACTTAAAGACTAACGACAGAAATTCAGTGTTATGTTTCCACTTTACAATTGGTGAAAAAGGTTTACTCACGTTATTATGAGTGGATCACAGTCTAGGAATGATGTAAAGAATTACCTTAGTAACTAGTAGTTACGAATACATTCTCAGCGACTTTGCACGTTTCTGCAGATGAGTTTTAATTAGTGTGGACCATAAGGCCAAATTTCTGACTTGGGTCATTTTTCATGAAACAAACCACCAGGTCATCTAAAGAGAAAGCAAAAATGTCAAGATGTGGGCGTAAAGTGGTGTGAAACAGAGTGTTAACATGGACAGATACTACTGATTAGGAGTAACTGAACATGGATAATTTTTCAGATAATTATCTAGCTTCATTGCCTTCTTGCCCTCTCAATAGTTTCACATCAATGTTTTGAGTTGCTGTGTAGTGACTTTGTCTGTTGGAATATGAAGTGAAAATCCATGTTGCTTTTAGTTTATAAATTTACGTTTTTGAATGTTAACCATCTCAAGGCCATGAAAGCCTCTTTATATGGACTTTCTCAGAGCAAATCTACCACGTGTTATTTTGTTTCACAGTTTAATGATAAAAAGCGAATAAAATTCATACTGGGTACCACCTGTTTTGAGTTATAATACGTTGCAGCTGACTATAGTTCTATAAAAAAACCGACACTTGCTTCATATTGAAAATAAGCAAAAGTTTGGAACAAAAACTTATTGAATTGATATTCTTCTTAATTTCTTTTCTTCGAAATTCATGCCATGGTTTTTATCACACTTGATGACTTTTACTTTTTTAACAAGTTTTTTTTTTGAAATTTTTGTATGTCAGTTTCTTTATACATGCATTAAGGCTTGTTGTTTTGAGATGATCCGCAGCCAGTGATATGTTGTGTGAACACAGCAGCCATTTTGTTGTAATAGGTTATTACAACAAACTTCTCACTGCTTCAGTTCAAAGTCGGTAAACAATTCTGGCTTTCTTTGAATGTCAAGTAGATGCTCTCTTGTGCTTTTATAAATGACGTGGCACAATATCTGTTTTCATTGACTATCAAAATCAGGGCTTGGAATTTTCCGCGGAAACGCGGATTTCCGCTTTTTTCAAATGTGCTTTCCGCTTTTTTATATTTCCGCGTAAAAAAATCGGATTTGATATGAAATTTCCACGGCAAATTCCTTTCTTACCGCAGCGTTGCAGACGACGTTCACCTCGAAAAGCGGAAGTTGCTCTTTATGTTTCGGAGGAACGTAAATTGTCAACATTGCCGGGGCATCTGGGACAGCGTGGTGGGATTTTCAATGGCGTCTCGTGTTATTGTTAAGCGCGGT
>NMRA01000079.1:413412-448206 GCA_002633005.1 Phoronis australis
TGAAGAAAATTTAATTTCGAAAATATCTTCTGAAAATGAACAAAAAAGTGCATTAGTAAAATCAACAAGTTTTTAAGTGGTCTCAAAAAAACAGTCGGTAAATGCATTAATTTTAGTCTCAGTTCTTCCACGCGTGTTTCTCCCGAGAGGTTAGCACCTAACGTGCAGACGAGCGTTCCAAATTGGAACGCTAAGTCCCGCGTGGCAGCGCTGCACGCGAAACAAGATGGCGGACGACCTTTGGAGACTGACGACGAGAGGTAATCGGACTATAATATGAAAGAACAATTTCTCATGGTTTGTTGAGCCCCTGTTTTGTGTAAATTTATTGAGTTATATGTGTTTGTTATGGATGGCGGAATCAAAGAACCCATGGAATTTCTAGTCCCGAGTGTTATACCTTGTAGTGTATTGGGGACGATCAGCTAAGGACGCCTGGGCTGTGTATCCGACCAGTGCCAGTGCCGTGGCAGTGCCGAAATCGGTTGAGTGAGCCATAAGTATTGCCGCTCACAACATCAGCAGTGCTTTGAGGGGTCTATACAGCATGAAGACAACCACAGGCAATCCGATCTACTGGATTTAGCATTAACCAGGTGCAAAACATAATATTTTAATTACAGAATTTTTAACTTACTTGAATTAATCTCGCAGTGGCGGAAGCCATCTTAGCGATTGTTTTTCAGGTCTTCTGACGTACAAGAGTTTAATTTTTTGCGGTTTTTAAACTCTATTTTTCTAAATGAAGAAAATAACGAATGATACACATAGCCATGTGGGTTGAAATTAGTGTTCTACGATTATAAACTTATATTGATTTTGCTTCTAGAGCCTAATATTCGCAAAACAGAAATAAGATTAATGACCGCTAGATGGTGCGCTGCACTAAAAATAAAGGTCATGCACTTCCGACTTCACAGATAAGGGGAAGCTTTTGACGTGGTAACAGGAGAAATTGTATCTCCCGATAACTTCTGAAAGTTTCACTTCTGCGGAGTAAGATGATCGTCATTAATGATGTAACAATAGAGATGTATTTATCAACTTGAGAACTTTGCCGGAAAACTCGGGATTTTTGTTTCTAAGTGGACTTCCGACGAGTTGTGTTAAACAGGTTTACTCGGCTGGTTGACACAACGTCAACGGGACTTGAGTCTTGAGGAATGTCGGCTGTTGTAAATTCTTTTACGCTTTTGGCTTCCTGCTTCTTATTAACTTTGGTAGCTTCTGTCATTGGGCTGGATTTGTACACGAACCAGTGGGCTGTGGAAATTAAGGGCGGCCACAGTGTTGCAGAAGAAATAGCAAGGCAGCATGGCTTTAAAAACTTAGGACAGGTTAGTACTAGTTTCTCTCGTTTTAACACTTGCTTGTTGAGTTTGATCCACCAGTCCGTGACTGGTTTGCCTCATGAGATACAGAATCCATTTCAGTATTTTGTTGTAGTAAATCTTGTGTTTAATGGCATCTTAAATGAAATTATGGTGTTTTCATAGTCATTCAAGTTATTTTTTGTCATTTACTATTTTGAGTAGTTAAAGCTGTTGCCATAGTAATGATTTGTACAGTAAATGTCATCAATTATTAACATTGTTAGGTTTTGATGCCTGTACCGATGGTTTGGCAAATCTCTACAGGACTTATTATTTTAAAATAGTAAACCTTTGTTGTGGCAACTTATGTCAGACGAATCAATAGTTGAGAACATTTTTTTTGAAACTGTGATTTTGTTCTCCACCACAGAAGATTTAGAGTCCACAAAATTCATGAACGTGTTTTAAAGTCCCAGGCTGTGGGTCTCATCGTCACATCATTCAACCTCTGCCAAACATCCAAAATGTCATATTTTGCTAAAGAAAATGACTTATCTCGTAGGAGTTCAATCTCATCAAATTGATTTTCAACCTTGATAGGTGAGCCAAACTCATCACTGCAAAATACAAAGTTGTTATTTCAAATCCAATCAGTTTGTGGACATCAGTTGGTGGCTGAATGAAGAAAAAGTTCCAGAAATTGGTTTTTGTCCCCTTGTTTTTCTTCTCAACATTCATTGACGAATTGATGTAATACCTAGAGTTATGTGGTTACATGTTTACGTCTTAGTTGCATGTGGTTCATGAAAGTCGTGCATTGGACCAATAGAAAATGTACCTAAAAGTTAGGCTGACCTCAGAATCAAATGTTTGTAAAATCTTCAAAGCAAAATTTTTAGTGCTCATAAAATCAATTTACATCCCAGTGCATTATATCAAATGTCTGGCGCCTTATTTGTATAAAGTCTAGCCTCGTAGGAATTTCACCAACAGACGGTGCAGTTTAGATGAGCAAATCAGCTCAGAATGGATCATCAGTTTTGAAATTTGGATTCTTTAAAACCTTCTCTACAATGGAAACATATGAATGAACCAACAACCCTGTTCTGTTTCATGTTTACATTTTTGTAAACAGCTAATTTCAGCATCGCACACACGTGGGTGTATTATGCTGAGATGTGGGTGTATAATATTGAGACAACAAAAATATTCATCTCACTGCAAAGACAACAAAAAGATTCATCTCACTGCAGTGAGATTGACCTTTGTATGCTTTGTTCGTCTGTACTGATTTTTATCAGCAAATAATTTTATATCAAAACGTACGAGCTGGGAAATGGTGAAAATATTCACGTGGCCATCGCTTCGTCGGTGTTACCATGGTGCGGCGCATGTGGAAATATTTAGACAACTTTTAGGTTCACCAGTCAAACCATAAATGTGGCTTTCGGGACAAAATTGAATAATACAAGAAATCTGCTATCTTAAAACCTAAATTTGTAAAAAAAAATGTGCAATGTTCTGTCTATTTCATGATTTACGCCATGTAATATACCTCAGAAAGTCTTAATTAAGAGAACCCATTTCACAGACAGTTGTAAATTTTTACACCAAAATTACAATGTATGGAATATGACCTCATCTTCAAATATAGCCTTCTTGTGTCAGCTTTAAACTGTCTTCGTTGTCAACTTTATAAACAACTGACCATCATCTAGAAGAGAGTTTTTCTACTTCTAAATATTCATTGATAACCACATCTTGTGCAGGATTTGATGACCTTGAGTGGTGGGACGTGACAGCGAATCTTATCTCCTCTCTCGCACTCAATTGCTATCAGCACTCCAGGGACCTTAGTGCTGTTGTTTTTTTCCCATGTTTCACACTGATTTCACACGGCAATGGATTGAGATATTATTTTGTGCTGGGATGTCTACAACTGTTACACAGATGATTGCTTTCATTACTAATTGAGTAACATTAACATTGAAAGTTGCATTTTGCCCTGTGTATCTGGCTTTAAAATGAAAACTAAATTATGCCACTTAATCTAGAGTCAATTTTGTCTAATAATATTCTTAATTGTGTACAGGTTTCTAATTTCATTACCTACAAGAACATTGGAACCATCTGCGACTCAAGACAATAGTTTTGGGTTTGTTAGGGTAATTGTGGATTCAAAAACTTTTAAGAGGTAACAACTCTTTCATTATCAAGTCAAGATTGGATGAACGTCCGAGCATGTTTTTGAACTTCGAAGCCCTTTGCTTTGGCATTCGTCATTGGCAGCTTAAGAATGGCGAAATACAACTTGAAGCTGGAAGAAACGATTTCATAATACATGTGATTTTGTTGGGAAGTTGGAGAAGTGACATTCCATTTTGCTGCCACATTTTCTCCTAAATTCGATCTTTCATCACAGACTGATCGTGGCGTAAGTTTACTTCTTGTACAGAAAACAAAAGTAAAATAATCCTGACCATTTTTGGCAATTATATTTGTCCAAAACTGGTGAAATTTTGTCATAATTGGGTAAATATCTTAAAGCAGTCTCACTGTCATGCAGGTAGCTTGCTTTTGAAGTCCAATATTGCTCATCTTTAGGTTAAGTACCGTTAGTTGAATCTTTTATCAACTTTCTCAACAAAAAAGCATTGAATACTTGAATGATCTTCAAAACTTTTAGTCTGTGAAATACCTTTAACTAAGAAAACAATACACTTGGTAAAATTCTGTTATTTCAAAAGGCAGTCAATCTTTTTAAAGTGCAAAGTAATTATTTTGGCTGATTTTAAGATTCTTAGTTAGGTTATCACCAACGCAAAAGTGATCCTGTAACAATTTTCTGTTTCATTTCCAAAAATTGGCTTGGTATACTATATATCTGGATTGTTTCTTATGAGCAAAGTGTTACTTCGATAACTTATGGAGCTTTCAAGAATTCACATGTAGATCTTGAGTGCTGAATTCCTGAAATGTCCATCAATGGAAGTGGCCATCTTGAAGTCTATCACATCTGTTTCCCCAGTGCCTGGCATGTTCACAGAAGATGGTTTCAATAAAATTAGTGTGCCACTGATTGGATTAATGAGTCCCTTCAACTTCCTTGGTTACGATCACAGACATGTTGTCATTCTTGCTCATGACAAATCAATAACCTGACCAGGAACAACAGGTTGTGCAATTTTTCATACGTTTACTATTGATTGTATCACTGTTTCACCATAGAATCTTCTTTGTAGTTTCTGTCAATTCCATGTATGGAAACTACATGTTTGGTTTCTTCTGACAAAATTTCAGTATTTATTCCTTTCACTGTCTTGACCCTAAGAATCGTTCACACCAAAGTTCTGCTGTCCAACTCCCCGTCCCCTGTTCCAAGAAAATTGACGTATATAAGACAAGTCTTGAATTTCAAGATAAAACTAAAATTTGTCTCAAGTCCATTTCTACAAAGAAGTCCTATGTTTGACTTATTTTTTTACACAAGTTTTGTCATAATTTTGACTTACTAACCGAATGTGAAAGTTTCAAAGTTTGGAAGTTGAGACTTACGTTAGTCAAAAATGAACTTACTGGTAAGTCACTTTAAAACAAGGTTTAAAAGTTGCAACTGTTGCATGGAACCCTCTGTAGGGGTACGTGGTTTAGTGAGATTAACTGTTGTGACTCAGTGGTTACACAGCATAAAATCATAGAGAATAACCGGTGATGCAACGTTTTCTTTCGTCCTAAGTGTATAACATCAAGGTGAATGATTGTCTGTCATTTATCAAATTTCTTGAATTTAGGATGGCCAGTATTGCTGATTTTTTTATACAAGTTCCAACCTTGAGCAGAATAATTTAAATTTTCACCGCCCCAAACTAGAGAATTTTTGCCTTAGAGATTTAGTTAAGTCTTTGGAATACCTAGGCTTGGTTAAAATATTCAGTCAACCTAAGTTCTTGATAAATGTACCCGACATTATACAAAATTCATGTGTGCGAAATGACAATCTTTTTCAGTTCATTCATTTGTCTATTGATTTATGATAACTTCCCAGGCAAGTAGTAATTTTTCATCTCTCCTTTTCTGTTTGACATCAGCAAGTGATTGTGTCCCGGGCAAGCCCAACACCAGTGTAACATGTTGTTTATGTTGCCTGCCCTCAATGTTTGATGAGGGCCTTTTCAGTGATCCCCTCATGAAGAGCTGTTGACCTACTTCTTATTGAGCACATACTTAGAAGTGTTTAGACTTGTTATTGAAATTCAGTTATGACTTTGTGAATGAAGACTATTGTCAAAGGAATTATCTAGATATTTAAAATCCCTCAACTCTCAGGAAAACATGCCAACCATGTAATTATAACTGGCATAGAATTAACAGTGTGTGAACTTAAAATTACGTAGAATCTCACTAAATTCGGACAAAAATAATCGACAAAAGTGTCCTTTCTTCATTTTCCAGTGCTTCTGATCTTGTTGTGAATGCGTACAAATTTTCAAAACTCTGTTTGATGGTAGTTGTGATACAAAACCTGAACATGGAAATTCATAATTTGGTGCTACATATCTTTCTTGGAAAAATGAAGAAAAAATCACATGTAGGCTATATTGTGTCCTAAATTGGTGAGATTTTGCCGCACTGGAATTTGAAAACTTAGGAGGATCGCACTTCAAGGTTATAAACATTCGCTTTTGATAAAACATTTCATTTCTCTGAACTGGTTGCTGTGTACCATTTTCTGATAAAACCTAACACAGGTTGTTAAAGTTCATTCATATCTTTGATGGTCCAATCCCGAAATCCAGTTTTTTGTATTATCGGTAGACAAAAAATTCGACAACACATGCCGTCCAGACTGCCATAATATTTCTTTCAGAAATTCAGCTGCTTCTTGTTTTAGATAGAAAGTTAAACCAGTTAATGATGTTGCAAATTAAGACTAATAGTACTCTAATAATAATAATAATAATAATAATAATAATAATAATAATAATAATACCCTTATCATGCTTGATCTGAAATTTGACTCTTACAAGGAAGTGTGAGTTTTTAGAAGAAACTGCTGTTGCAGTGGTAACCTTGGGTCACCGATGATTGACAGTTTGGGTGGGACCATTTTTTTCCTCCTTTAGACCAGGAAGTGAAATGCATGTTTTTGGTATTAACTGTTTTAGTAAATAATAATGTGAAGAATCAATTTATATGTGTCGGTCTTATAATTATACCATACTTTTTAATACATTTATTAGCTCACAATAAGTGTTCATGGTATGATAAAATATATTGCCAGAATTCGTGCAATCCGCATATTGTGGGGGTCGTTTTTGGACTAAAAAAACAATGCCTCAATGAAGCACAGACTTTTGATATATTGTGTTATCTGATATCCACCCACACTAGATTTGTGATATTAAATACAAATCAAGCAGTGATTAGGTTGGCTGTTCTTTGATGAAGATTGTGTTATTGCGTGACCATCCGAATTTGTGGTTTGATATTTTATGTAACGAGTCATGTACAGTACAAGATGAAAGTAATTAGACAAAATACTGTTTCTCTGTTGTCACAGCAAAAATGACTGGTTACGACGTTTGTGGCAAGAAATTCTAATTTCAGAATGGCTTAGCGTTCTTGTAAAATTCTCTTTCGTTATCGGCCATGAGAAAAAGCTACTCTGAGGATTAATATGGGTTCCACCCAACTGTCACGATTGTTGAATTCTGGGTTATTTTGTTTTAAAAACTTTTGGCTTGTAATGTAATTTAATGTCAGTGTTGTAAATAAAACTGGACATTGGCTTTAATATTGTGCTAAAAGATGACAGAATTATGGTTTGTCAAATATCTGTGAAATTTTGGAGCTTGGCTGATTTTCAAGTGACTTTTTGTCCAATTATGGTAACTTCTCAACAGTTTTGGACATAATTGCCAAAGTAGCCCTTTCTTCATTTTTCAATTGCTTCTAACATTGCTGTGAATGGCCACAGTTTTTCGAAATATTGTCTGGTTATTAACTATGATATGACAGAGCATCATTCTGGTACTATCAATGGGTCCTTCAGGAAAAAAATGAGATTATGAAATTTCGTCTGTCTTCCATATTGTATCCTAAATGAGAGTTTACCGTGTCTTTTTCAGTGTTGGGTTTTCTTTGATGAAATTCCTGAACTTCTTACCACCATAGTCTGTTTTAGCTATATAGCTTTCAACTTCTGAACATTCCTGCTACCAAAACCTATTCCGAATTTTGGTTGTTTTTATTATGTCTGGTGACAAAGTAAAAGTTGGTGGAGTTGGTTCTTTGTGCATGAGTTGTGATTCATCAGTTCTACACGTGTATCCTGTTGTGGCATTTGTGCACCAAATTTCTGGAATTGTTTTTACCCCCCCGGTAGGGTGAATGGGTTTCTGTGGAATAGTAAAATTCATTTTTTAGTGTTTTGTTCCCAAAATAGTACGGTGATTCTTCACTTAACACGCAACATGGCCGACAAGTGAAATGCTGTCTGTTGTTGTTTTAAATTTCTCCAGAAAAATAAAGTCTTCAGAAAATTTAAGTTTACTGCTAGGATTGCCTGCACTGTGTAGACATCTTAAAAACATTTGGAAAAGTTTCCATTATTCGTTGCAAGGTTATTAACCTTTGGAACTTGGAAATGATAATGTTGGCAATCGTTTTTGTGGGAAACAGGCGGAGAATTACCTCGCACAAAAGGTACTACCCATGTGGAATCCGAGTTCCTGCAATAGAATGCATGTGTCCAGTTGAGGACAAGAGTTCCAACCAGAAACTGACAGCTGCTATTTAGAAGGCAAACATTACCACATGGGTCATTCAAAAAGTAATACGGACAATTCAATTACCCACTGTTTCCCATTACTAAAGCATTTTGTCCATAACTGGGGCCAGCTTTACTCATCTTGTCCCAGCACACGTGCCAGACAGACGGGAGAGAGCCGCCCACACTACTGGCTATGTTCACAGTTTTATGTCCTTGAATGGTTGGTCTATTTGGAACAGAAAAATGTGGTTCTGACATTGAATTAGCAAATGTTTTGAGGTCAGCCCAAGGCCCATATTGCCAGTTGGTGATTTTGACACCTGTTTTCATACTGGAGGCTAGTAAACATCTGGAATAAGGATTGACATCACAATTTGTTTTACTGCCCATAGCAACTTGTTGGCATGTATGTTGCCTATAGCAACTTGTTAGCATGTATGTTGCCTATAGCAACTTGTTAGCATGTAGCCTATGCCTGATGGATTTTTCATGTTTTTCTTTAGGTTATGTAGCACCTTATCATCCGGTCTTGATGTTCTTAAGTTGGCCAAATTTGGACATTTTTGTAAAGTCCTAAACCTTATTGTATCAACTAAAAATGTAACTAGGTGATGGAAGTTGTGGTAACACGAGTCCTGTCCGTACCATGGTGTACCCAAGAATACCCCACCCCCTGTTTATCCAAGCACCCACACTAAACACTCACTCTAGACCATTGTACCATGTGATTAATACTTAGATACCCTTTGTATGTCACTGAGCAAGTGCATAGCCAGTAATTACTCCCATGTTGTAGGAGTTATTTGTTTTTAGGGTATCTCCTAATGTGTATGGGGCTTCACTTCAGATAGAAGATGGTATTCAGTGTCCTACAATATTGCACATAAACCTTTGTCGTGTTGTGTTTAGGAACAAGTCTGCCTTATGTTGACCATTGCCCATGCATTGACATTTAAGAGCATTTCCAAATTTAAGTCGTGCTTACCCAGGGGCCTTGGGTCTATTTTAAACATTTCAATGCAGTCATTGCCTTTTGACTATATCCGCATATTAAAACACGGTGCTTCAATACATCTTCAAATAAAATTATAACCTCCTCTTGTGTTTTGAGTTTGCGATAAGTTGTTCCCAAACTACGGAGACTCGCTTTAAGTGGTCACGCTTTAATTAGAGTGCCGTATGCTGTGGTAAAATCTTACCAATTTCAGACAAAAATATTCGTCAAATTTGACCTTTTTCATTTTTCAAATACTTCTCATATTGTTGTAAATACCCATAGTGTCGTCTGATGTTAGCTGCAGCTTAGAACTTGCAAAAGGATGAAGCATTTATTCTGTGCTACTTGTCATGAGTAAATATGAGAAAAATGAAAAAATAAAATTTCACCTGTCCGCCATATTGTGTCATGATTGTGGTGAGAGATTTCACCGTAACAGGAATAAAATTTCATGAAATCAGGTGATAATTTGAAATTTTATATCCACTATTTTTTATCTTCTTTTCATTATCTTTGTATCTCTAATGTGTTACAGTTTATTTCACACTCATGACATCCAAGTTATGGACAGTTCAATTAACAATTAATTTCCACATTAAGGCGGGGAAATGAATACTTAAAAATACATCAGTCTCAAACTGCTACTTAGATTATTTTGAGTGCATTGTGTAAATGTACCTTGACTGATCTGGCGTCGTCACTGATGTGAAATATAAAATTTTGATGACGTGGATGTTTTAATGTCTTGCAATTACTGTATGCCTAGAATTGATTTTCAAGTTATGTCATTTTTAATTTCTTTGTGTTTCATAATGATGAAACGGTTTGAATGCGAGAATAAGATTATATTCAGAAAATACTTCACTTTTTTAGAAAATACTTAACTTGTGAAATAGTTATTAAAGGTTTAGCTGTACTTGCCTGAAAACTTAAAGTCGTCACACTTGAACTCAGATGTACAGGGTATTGTCCCGTAAGGCGCATCGCAGATGATATGCTATGTGTCTCCAATGCAAAAGAGGTCAGCTCAGTATGGGGCAAAATGAACCGTGAGAATTTGCGTCATGAGGCAGTGAAGTGAATTCCTTACATGTTGGATCTCTTTAGAGACCCTTTCATACTAATGTCGAGGCGTCAATGTTTTGGGGAGTTGGGGTCAGTAAGAACAGTTAACTTAGCTAATAGTGCCAGTTTGCTTCGCAGTAAACAGGTCGATTTAAGAGCAGAGCGTTGATGCTGTGGTGCAGTATGAACAGTCAATTTTGATCCCATCGAAGTTATTGCTAGGGGCCACTGTTATCGTCAACAATTAAAGGGCGGTGTCGTCGCTAATAGTTGCTTATATTTTGCTCGAATAATCACCTATTCAATTAGAAGTAATTTTTATGTCAATTAGCACATGTAAATGTTCCCAGTTTGTGACATTAAAAATTTCTTAGCGTGCACGCGAAGCATCAACACTACCTTGCGATTACTTCAATGACAACTGCGCCACCTACTGTCGGTATGAACGGTTCAGTTCACTTTGCAATTTACGTCGACACTCTGCTCAGACTGGAGTTAAGTCAGCATTACCTATCGAGCCTTAAATCCTCAGAGCGTGTGGTCAAGGTGAGTTGACATAAAATTGACACGGAGCAAGATGTTCGAGCGCAAATTGCTCTACCTCACAAACGGGTGGCAAAAGTTGTCGCCGCGGTGTCAATTTGCTCCGTGTCAGTCCCATTTACATACAGGAACATCTCGTTCCGTGTCGGCTGATCAGTGTCAACTATTGTAGCATAAACGGCGCTTCTTATTGAGCTGTAGACCCAGCTGCAGTTCATTTGAGGCAGGTGGCTAACCTCAATAGCTCTCTGTTTGCGCAAGGCCTAGTCTATCTGGTAGTTGTTGCAAGAAGCCAGGCTATTCCCAGTCAGACGTTTTGCTTTAGGGACAGTCCTGTCGATGACTTCTCTGGCCAAGTTTTTTGTTCAATCCCAACATATTGGCATTTCTTGCAAACTGCAGAAATCAAGTTGAGAATAATGAATATATTATGACCTAGTTCTTTAAACTTTCATTGTAAATTTAGGTAATGGTTGTATCATCTTTTTTCATTGAGTAGTTCAACCGGATTGAGTTAGTATTTCTGTTTTGTCGTCTAACAGACGGAATAAAATAGACACTAAATAGTTACCATTCACTGCCATGGAAGCCATGTTGTGTGTTGATGTGATGAAGGCGTGATAAGGCAATTTCGGTGTCATTTGATGAAAACAACGGTCAATGAAACTAGGCAATTTTTTAATGAAGATTGTTTTGATTGGATGTTCGTATTAACAAAAGGTATTATACCTTGTTTACAATGCCTTTGGAAATTTGTGAATCAGGAAATGCACAAGCTGGCAAATGTGTGTACTTAGGAAATTGTCATTATATTTTGTAACCACAAAAAGAAGGAAACCGTTGTTAGCTTTTCTTTATTTTGTGACTCGCTTGAGGTAAATGTAATGTTTGGTTTAATATATTCATTTAAACGTCTCCGAAAGTACAGTTTCCATTTGAAGAATGTATAAACCCACCTTCTGTTTGAAAGTTATTGATTTAGTTCATGTTCTGATGTAAAAATGGTTTCAAAGTCTTCCTTACAAGTTGGTCTTGCTCAAATTAGGCGGGATTTCTGAGCTCGGGTAGAATTTGGCAGTCTATTTCCGTCTCTGTTAGAGACTACTTATTCAATGACTTTACCACACGGTCACTTTATGTGCTGACCATCAAGCAAGGATAAAACTGTCAGTGCTTCTCAAGCTAAGAAATGAGATCAAATTTTAGAGCAGTGTTATGATGGTAAATAGCTTAAATATGTTTTTGTTTTGATAGAAGGCAAATTTACTGCTGTTATGTCTTATCGTTATTCTCCAATTTCACTTGTATGTAATCATATAGAGCAGGCTTGAATCTTTGAAAATTTGATGACTTGAATTTTAAGTGGTGTTTCTTTATGACTCTTAGAGCTCAAGAGTAGTCTAAACCACTTGTTATGAGGAATTTTTTGCTTGACATTAAGAAGCTGTTGTTTTTATAAAGCGTTTCTGGGCAGGTCAGTTTGTACTATTTGCTTAACATTTTGTAAAAGCATCAACATCCTGGGGTGACAACAGAAAGAAATACACACCCAAACCACTCTCAAAATTGGAACCTTGGGGAGTTTCCATTTTGTGACAGCTAGCGTAAGCTGATTGTTGAAGCTCCTGTCCACATTCTTTCGGAAAAAAACACGATGGGATCTGTTTGAAAATGACTTGAGACAATTTATCTGAATGGAAGTTACATTCAAGCTTTTTCTCAGAAACCGCAATGGCTCAATAAGTGTTTACTTTTCGTTAATTATGATATTTGTAACAGATGTGAGTGACCCACTCAGTTCATAGTGTCATAGAACTGAGAACAATTTGGACTTTTTAAGAGTTGAAATTCAAAATGAAAGCGCTCCGAGGAGCGAACCTTGGCGAAATTAACCAAGAAGATGACCATAAAGATGATGACGAAGATGACGAATATGACGACGATGGTGGCGAGGATGAACAAAAGAAGTAATAATAACATACACATGACGGACGTAGAAGTCCGAAATCAGTAAGAAAAAGGCTACAGTCTTGAGCGACACTTGGCGAAATTAACGGAAAAGACAACGACGGAGATGATGACGAAGATGATGACGATGATGACGAATATGATGATGGTGGTGGCGATGATGAACAACATCTCAACATTCATATGATGAACTTAGATGTCATAAATCAATAAGAAATGGGATACGGTCTAGTTCATAGTGGGTAAACCAACATCCATGCAGCCAGAGCGCTCAACAAAGGAACAGCGTTATCAGAAAATCTCAAATAACTCAAAAAGTAGACGTCGTAGCGAAAAATGGAAAACATCTTCTGAAAGCCCGTTCAAAATTCTATCTAAACTGAAGGTATCATTTAATTCCGTAAATTTTTCGAAAAAAATGAAATTTTGAGTTTTTTTTAAGAAATTCAAAGTCAAATAACTCGAAAACGGTAAGTCTGAGAAAAAAATTGTTACAGGCCATTTGAAAGAATATACTGCAAAGAATCCACATGCAAAAAATCACTTCTTTTTCTCTTCCCGTTTAAAATCGCACTCCAGCACGACTGGAAATGGGTCAACATGCGCCAGATCCGCTATCTTGAAAACATCTTCCGGTTTTTTGGTTTTGTATAATAGCATGTCATAAGAAACTAATACCTGTAAAAATTCGAAGGAATTGGTCTGATAATGCACCCTCTAGAGGAGAAAACGTTTTTAGGCCAAAATCGAGGTGCGCATGCGCGATCGCCGATATTTCCGCCATCTTTAACCGGAAGTAAACAATTTCCGGCATACTTGTAGCAAACTTTTGGTCCATTTACTGTGCCGATTCTTAGTCTTTTACGTAAAAAATTGTAGCCTCCAGAAGCATTTGAACCTTTAAATGGAAACAAAATGGCCGCCACAGCCGCCATCTTGGATCCGATTTTGACGAAAAACAATAGGCTTCCAGTACTTCCGGATATACGTGTTATGTGTAAATTTCGTGATGATCGGACGAAAATTGCGACCTGTATCGTGCGAACAAACAAAAAAAAAAAAACAAACTTAGTGGAAGAGCAACATACTTGGCGAAATTTATTTCGCCAAGTAATTAATGGCTCTTCGAAACTGTGTCGTTGTTACAGTCTGGCTGGGCCACCAAGTCCGCGTTTGGCTAATGGACCTTCTTGAGTGGATTTTACTAATTTTGGACGTTAAATGACTAAGAATACGGACTCCTAATTCAATTTTGTTTTTGTAACTTTCGCCAGTTGTGAGACTAACCTTAGTGTACAGTACAGTAATTATTTACTTTTCTAGCACACAATGTGGCCGAGAAGTGAAATTATATTTTATCAAATTTCTTCAAAAAATAAAAATTAAGAAAATATAAGTCTACGTATTAATAGCATAGTTTGTACGTGTAGATGACATAAAACATTTGGTTAAGTTTTCACTGTTTGTAACATAGTAATCAGCAATTGAAAATGGAAAAATTACCATAAGTTAACAATAGTCGTTACGACTCATCAGGGTCAAGGTCATGTAAGGTAATGTCATTGCAAATTCCGCTCGTGTCTCGGATGTTGTGATGTGGAATTCCACTTTCGCTCAGCTGGCTCTGTGAAGAATTTTGAGTCGTATGATTATTTTTGATGTGTAACGTATGGTATTATTACACGATCTTATTGAACTAGAATGTTCTCCTATGTCACCTCCTGTTGAACAAACACGCACTTACAGAGCCCAGTCAGTGGGATAGCCTTGTTTTTCATTTGTTCCCGAGTGAATCTTACTTCCGACTTTGTGGTATGGCTGTTTGATTTAGTGTCTCTCGAGGTTGTTTGTCGCCTACGGATTTCGTTAGGATTACCTTTTATTAGTAATGTCTTGATAACATGTTGTAGTACTGTAATAACATGAAATAAGGTACAACGAGGACTTAATGGATTCAAACTACTACATTTGGTTATCCCATATTCAACCATATTTTTAGTAATTAACTATAGTTAGTAAGACCATTTCTTTTCATTATGAAAAGAAAGATATTTTTCAAAAAATGCTAAATTTGTATGATTTTCCTAAAATATGTCAATGTTTCATCCCATGTGGTTTCCTAGGAATAATGTCTGGATTGCCTCCAGACTTTTAATATATTACGTAACACAAATTGTTGATTTCTGGTGAAACCAGCATGGGGATGGTATGATATCATTATGAACCCTCACCCTCTTTCTTGGAGAGCCACAAAGAGTAAACAAATTTATTTTTGTATTCTCTTCCTCATGGTTTCCATAATAAAAGTTGATTTCTTTTTAAATGATGAGAAAATAGTAAAAAACGTTTTTGGTAATCCCTCTCATTAAATAGAAGTGTATTTCAAATGGTTAAGGCACTAGCCTCGATTTCAGTGAATGTCTGGCATACAAGGACACGGATTGGTGAATTTTAATAAAGCCACAAAGAGAACATATTTCCTTGTTTTATATCTCTTGTCAATGCTGTCAACTACAAGTTTATCCCAATCAACAATGATCCCAAAATTTTACTTTTCACCTGCAAACCCAATAATGCCTCTTACATTGTATTCCATATTGTAGTCAAGGTTCTGAGAGAACACATACATCGTGTGACCTGACATACGACATCGTTTTTGTAACCCATCCCCTCAAATTATAGAACTTGTGAATTTAATGTTATTTTTTTAAAAATGATGTAGGTACAGATTTGCTTATTTTCAGGATATGAGGAATTCATAACAATAGTAGTCGCAATGTTTACATTTTCTTAATAAAATTATTTTTACTTTGAACTACAAGAGCCTATCGTGTAACACTTTGACGTGGCGAGGTGGCGAGGTACTATGCAATCTTCAGACCCTGGATAGACATGCCATTAGGCAAACCGATCTGGTGTTAAGCTTGCCTTTATTACCATACTCATCCATCCGCTCAGACCTAATTTATTCATACTCAAGACAGAAATGTGTTGCAAAGATGAGTTAAGGATAAAAGTACTTGACAAAGGGTTTACTGTTTTGAGGGGCACTTTTCATACTTAAAGTATTTCTATAGTTTTAAGCATCACTTCTTACCACTAAAAAATTAATGTTTCTGTGTCGGAAATTGATGAGTTTTCAGTAAAAGTTAGTTAAATATGTTTAGAATTTTTATTAATTGACTGCATTAACAGTACATTGATTGAACAAATTACTAAAACTTCATTATCTCAGTGTTTAGGTGGTACTAGTGAAACGAAAAATGAATTAGTCACTTGAACTCATAAAATCGGTTAACACATAGTACGTATCCCTTACCTTTTTGACAGAACCTGAGTACTAACAAGAATATCAAAGCTGTCAGTGGCTCAAGAAAATGATTCAGAGTTTAACGGTGTTGGCCAACCCTAAAATTGCTAATTCGAAAATAGCACATGTAGGCATTGCCATGCGTTGCCATGCATTGCCATGCCCTTGACTTTAGTTGCCGGCTCATTTGGCAACAATTCAAGATCAGGTAACTGTGGTTATGTTTCAACTCCAAAGTGCAAATGGTTAATAATTTAATATTGACAGCTCAACAGTTGTGAAATCACCTTTTAAGGGGGTTCAGTATAGTTTGCCAAAATCCGTAAAGCTGTTTTGCAACATTGGATAGAAACATTTGAATATTGAATTTGGTAAATGTTGATTTTGTCTTGAGTTTTTGATATTTTGGCGTCTTAATATTAGCACAAGAGATCAAATTTCACAAATTCGTCGGGCAAAACCAGGAGTAACAATTTGTTGGGACATAATTAAACGGCAATTTTAAATTCATGTAAGAAGAAACTTCTTGTCGTAGATTGTCCACATCTGTTAAATTTATTTTACAATGCCAACAACGTAATCACCATTTGTGAAATACAGTGTGGTGCTTTTGAGGTCAGAGTTTGAGTGCTAAAAACACCACACTTAAAACGGTTTAAAATTGAACTCGGTGACATCCCAAGTTTTCTGTTGTTTTTTAGATAACACAATGGGCATCAATACAAAACATAAAAGAAACAAATTTTATTGCCACTTGTAACTTTGTGTTTATGAGCCGAAAACACTGAAATTTCAGGTACTAAAATCCTTAAAAGATTACTGAGCTGACGTAAGGAAATCAGTGATCTGCAGAACATAAAAAATCAGTTAAAACATAAAACTGACATCCTGCAACAAACTAAATTTGTTTTCAAAAGGATTTTACTTCTTAATTTATTTAGAGGTGGCTTTTCGGAAACCCAGGCATGTTAATTTCACATTTTTGCCAGAGGTGGCTTTGTTCAGGCGGACATAATGGAATAAAGGAATGAGGTGATATCCATATCTTGCAGATTTGTTGTAGGCTAAAAATAAAATACAAAATATGGAAATTGAAAGAAATTTCAACAATAAATTGAAACTGTCTCCACTTAAGGTAAGTGATGGTCAACTGTTGGTGACTTTTCCCCAAAATTCAATATTCACATGATGTACATGTATATTTATCATGACTCTTCTAAACACTTCTTGTATTGCTTTGTAAATGTGCTAAATATACGTTTTGATTTACTATGCTTTTATTGGTTTTCAACATTCATTTCCCTTCAGTCTGTGGGCTTATTCAAACGAAATACCAGCATTACAGATTTAGTTTATGGCCTGTAAAACATGCCCAGATTTTGAGAACCATGTTTTCCACTGAATTACGGGCATCCCCTTTGATTCTTGTGGTCTCTGTTGTATCCAACTATTGCTGGACGATCGAACCGTTTTTTTATGTCTGATGCCCCTGTTGTTGGAGGGTAAATGGAAAATCGGCATCCTAGTTTTTTCTGTACTGACAGTAAGAAAATATTGTTTATGCTCCATACACTTGAGGTTTTCAAAAATTTGTATTCAAAGCACAAAATTGCTGTTTGTCACGAAAAATGATGTCATTTTACTAATGTGTTACAAGTGTCATGGTGTAAGTTATGAATAAAGAGTTTTCAATTATTAAGATTCAGAAAACATGTACTTTTGAGGGTATAGGCTGCTGAAAAGGGCAGTTGAAGTAAATGGTTATTTTATGAAGAATAGTGTGCTAGGACTTTAGGAAGGTTGACAATGAAAGCCAAGGTTCAGATCACTGCTGAGTGCATAGTCCCTGTCTAATAGTGCTTTGTAAGCTGTGCTACTGTGTAGGTGGAATGTTGGTTTAGTGATGTATTCTAAGGGATATGTGATTTCCAATAAAACAAGCCTGTTTACAATTCCATACTCGCCTAAATCACTTTTATTTCAGGCTAATGGATGCTTGCAAATATCAAGAGATGTAACTAATTTGATTGTCATTTGTCTCTGATAGCTTCAAGATGTTGCGAGATAAGGATATTGACGTTGACTAATTGAATTAATCACCATGATCTTCGTTACACCATTGTCACTCATGAATACTGGAAGATTACACTTTGCTCATTCTAGTTACTATATTCAGATTCATCAATCCTGTGGAAAGTCCTCAAAAAAAATACCGTAATCGTTCGGGTTAACGCCCATGCTCAGTTAACCACCCATCCCCTACTTTAGGTGGATTTTCGATTTAACCGCCCACTGCTCGGTTAACCGCCCTCCCCCGATTTTTTGGATTCGCCAATTTAACCGCCCAGGGCGTTAACCCGAACGATTACGGTAATTGCAGGCATTCTGATACATGTTGTACCCAGGGCTTCATCCAGGATTTCGAACATAGGGTGTCCAAAATGGGTTCCCAATATTCCAGGGCGTCCATGATTCCAACGACGCATTACCCCCCCCCTCCCCACCACCATTCACCAGTAACCCCCCCCCCAACACACACAGTGAGTTTTTTTACAATTAAAAAATGCGTTGAACAAGGCTTTTACACCTAAGTTTACAAAAACAGCTCCCTTGTATTGGGCTTTTTTAAGTACTAAAAAACTGTTGATCAAGACTTTTATGTTTAAATTTACGAAAACAGCCAAATAGCTTACCAAACAGGTATTACAGATATTACAGATATTGGTTGAACGATGAGTGCACTGTTTTTGGTCATCTCAAGTCAAATTCTGTTATAAAGTTTATTATATCAACTTCACTAGCTTTATATTCTGTACAATGAGTCATCAAAGCTGCAGTTACCAACAAAAGAAAAATGCACGGATGATGTGCAGTTTATATTTTGGCAACAGGTGTCACTGCTGCTCCATTTTAGACGCACATACAAAAGCATGAAACGGGCGAAAACTCAAACATTTTAAATGGGGATATTCTTGCGGCACATCATATTATTAAAATAATGACATTTATTTCGCTTTTGGTGTTTTCAAAAAAAGATGAAGTAGATGAAACTACAGCTCTGAAACACCAGTTTGGAGTTGAGCAAGGTCCGTGTCCCTATATAAAGTACAGAATTGCAGTGGCACATGAGTCTACTGAAAGCAGACACTCTGGCAGCCAAACACATGCTAATGATTGACAGGTCTACCAAATACTTCCAAAGTAGTTTGAACATTGCAAAATTTGAAATACATTGTATATTTCTTTCTGAGTTGAAAGGGCCAACTTCTCTCTTTGATTAACTGGGAGTCTTAGTAATCTTTCAATGTGGGTGTCCAAACTGGAGAAATTCTGATTGACAGGGCGTCCAAATGATACATTGGGCGTCCTTGCCAGAGTGTCCACATTAGTGCTAGGGCGTCCAAATGGACGCCCAGGACATCCGCTGCATGAAGGCCTGGTTGTACCAGACGTGCGCAGGTCTCGCATGTGGGCTCATTGCACTGATCACCTGGAAATATTATGCTTTATTAATATATAGTTAAAACCGAGCTGAGGAGCTAGAAACCTGGCTCAAGGGTTTAGCAGTGTGACATGGTGGGACTCGAACCCACGACCTTGAGTGAAGAAAGCGGGCACTTATCAACCAGGCCACACTGCCTCCTCTGGAAAGTCCTCAACTCTGTACTCAGCTTGGTAGATAAGGCCAGAAAGCATAGTTGTTTCTTGTCTATTTTGTTTTGAAAATTGAGTCGCTGTTACAGTATTTTTAAGTTGTTGACGTTTTCAATAAAGAAAATCAACCTGAATCGAGCAAACTGATGCAGGGCTTATTTTGTTTTACTCATCGTTCGGCAGGTAATGGCATTTCAAACCTAGTTACCTTCCTTTGTGCAGTTTTTTCAGTATCGATGAGCGCACAGGTCTCAAAATGGGTCGAGGTACAGACCTGAGAACCAGCTATTCTTTGGCCTAACTGAAATTTTGTATTTGACGGATTGCTCACTAAAACAAATTTTACAAAAATTATGCTCCATTTTTCCATGTCTTTGTGGTTGAATGTTTTGTTTCATTTTGTGCACTTGCGGCAGAACAGATAGCCTTTGGAAAATAAGTTTGTTCACTGTTTTTGATAGAAGTTGAAGTATTTTGCCGCACTTGAGCTTTATACTGCTTTACCGTCCACAATTACTTCGCTAAACCTTTGTTAATTGTTGGTTTTTATTCTGGTTGTAGATTGGTAGTTTAACAAATCACTATTTATTTGAGCACGGTCGAGTATTGAAGAGGTCAGTAGATGCCAGCACATATCACCACACAAGGTTAAAGAGAGACCCAGAAGTAAGTAGTTGGCCATGGTATTTGTCTAGGTTCCGGTGTCTGCCCATGTTCCGCTAAACGCAATTCCCAAATAAGTTTAACGCCAGTGTTCAGTTAGGTATATACCCTAGTGGCTTTGGAAGGTTTTTTCAAAATTGTAGAATTGAAAGTAAACGTTCCGAGCTACCAGTAACTCGAGCTGAACGAAATAGGTATGTTTCATCATTTGTCTACGAGACAAGGCCGGTTTCAAGTTCATAATCATATTTTCTAACTCAGTTGTCTTAAATAATAAACATGATGCAATGCTAACAATGTATCCATAGACCCTATTCACGCTGTCGCCATTTTAAAAATGGGCCTCTTTTTAGATTTTAAAAACAATGCATTTGAGACATGAATATAACGAGGCCTGCAAAATAATCACATTCTGCACTGTGATTAAGCGCAGAACTCATTGTTTTTAAAACCTTATATGAGGCTCTTTGTAGCATGGCAACTGCGTAAATAAGGTGTATTGCATCATGTCTTCCTAATATAGGAGAACCTAGAAAGTAAAATTTTGCTCGTAAAACTGTTTTTGCCGTTTTTCAGGTGCGATGGAGTGAGCAGCAGATAATTAAGAAGCGTGTGAAGAGGGGGTTTAAAGACACCATCCACGACCCCCTGTGGTCACATCAGTGGTACTTGGTAAGTTTACCAAGGTGGACACAAAATTTGTGAATGGTTAAAATTCAAATTAAATCATTTTTGTGTTTTATCCATCGAAACGAATCACGGTTTTAGATGCGTTTACAAAAGGTCGTGCGACCTTCCATTCTTTAACAAAATTACAGCAAAAATTAACCGGGTAGGATGTTTGGAAAATCAGATCCACGATTATAATTAGAGAGTGCAAGAACATGCGGCTTTCAGGATTTTTTGTACCCAGATCAAAAATTGTGATTCGTTTCGATGTATAACATACAAAAATTCGTTTTAATTTGAATTGTAGTCGTGTCATTTGCTGCAGTCTGGTCCAGCCACTTCCAGTTCCTAAGCATTCACTGCTCATCTGACCATTCTACGGACTGTACACTTGAGAATTTAGAAAGTAGACTACACCAGCAATGGTGCAGAGTTCGTTAAAAACGATAAGACAATTACTAAAAATGTCATCCACGTAAGTACACACTATTAAAAGTGCACCTCACATTGCTGCATTTATACCCAACGGTATTGTTTATTGGGTATATGCCATTAGCATGTTTGGATCAGATACATGTATAATATTGACATGAGCTGCCCTGTACAATCGTACTGTGCTAGGTTATTTAAGACACTGGCGAGAAAACTACAGTCAGAATACTTGGTTTGTGGAACAGAAATAATGTGTTGAAACTAAAATCTCACCAAGGTCATACAAAACTGCCAAACTTACGCTTTTTTAATTTTTCAACGACCTATCATGGTTGTGAATGTGCACAATTTTTGCTCAAAATATTATCTGTTGGTAACTATAGTACAGCACTTGAATAAGGCAAAACAGTACTGTGGGTCACTTATGAAAAGAGGATTAATTTAATAATTTAAAACTTCACTTGTGGGCCATATTGTGTCCTCAATTGGTGAGATTTACCGTACTTGCAGCTTCTCCCACAATTCAACATTGCAGCCTCGCCGACCGATCATTTCATTGTTGGCTACTTTGCTAGCTTATGCTGTATGGTCCTGTGCTTTTTAGTGAAACACTCGCCTGTCATTCGTGTGACTATGTGGTCTTGCCTGATCTTTGTTTTCTCGCAACACTATATACTACTGTTCTCTAGGTGACTGGGGTATGCACCCCGCGACAGTTCCTTGGGTGTATGCAGGGAATGTTTCGCATGCACCTTCAGTGCAGGTGTACTCACATGATTGCAAACATCTGGGCATTATTTTTGCGCATATAACAAGATTCTGACATCGTCAAGGAGTTTGAAATTATATGTTTTATGGGTATACAGTTTATAATTAAAAATTATTTAAGAAATTTGATTCTCGGTATCGAAGGTAACCAATTAATTACAACAGTTGTGACAGCGATGACTTATGCTCAATTGATGAACTCGCCGCAACTCTCGCGGTGTAGTAGAAGAAGTTTTGTGGTTTCAGTAATCATCTCGTATTCCCACTTTGCGGTAAACACGTGTGTACTATCAAGTTAGGAGACCTTATTAAAACGTTTTGAAGACTGGGAAATTTTGTGATTTATCGTGAGCTGCGATTCGTTTAGAGGTTCTTTTCAGCACATACGCAGCTACTCATATATTGGCTACTTAGAAAGGTAATGCCTGTTTTGTTGCACAACTGTATATTTTTACGTTTCACAAATAAATCTAAATTCCATTCTAATTTGTTTGCTGCAATAGTACAATTGTTTGTCAGTGTGGACAATATTACGATACCTGGTATAAAGACATAGCTTTTTTCAGTAGTGTATGTATCAGTCTATTTAGGAGAACGTTAACAGTAAAGTGTGAATTGACATTTAATTCCCTTTGCGCGACTGACCATAAAATATGCATACGACTAAAAACATGGTATCTGAAAAAAATCTGCTGCAAATGTAACGTATTTGTAGCATGAAAGATAAGTGTGCCCCGACAGTGAAAAGTACAAAATAAAATATTTTACCTCTAGGCTACCCGCTCCCAGAGTAGTGAGGGCAGGGCGAGGGGTAACAGGGTGAGGGGTAACAGGGCGAGGGGTTACAGGGCGAGGGGTAACAACAATATTTTAAGGGCTGTTTAATATGATGTAATCCTTACTATTTCATATTTGATTTTGTACTTCCTGAACTATTTACTTATCAGTCCTCTGTTCTTTGAGGGTAATCGACTAATTGCTGTATTAAATTTAATTTACTTTTGTCTGGCCAGCAAGTAAATATATTGAGCTTACATTAAAATTCCAATTTGGATTTTTGTAAACTGTTTAGAGATATAATTAGCATGAACATAAGTTTGATTCTTGATCCCCTTGTGTTTCAGCACGGTGGTTCGTCGCTTGGGTTCGATATGAACGTGTTGCCAGTCTGGCAGCAGGGGGTCTCGGGTAAAGGAGTGGTGGTCACCATCTTGGACGATGGGATTGAGCGTGATCATCCGGACCTCGTGGAAAACTACGTAGGTTGATGTTATTTGTGGAGAGGCTTTAGAGTCGAATCAGTCCTTTATTGTACTGCTGTGCATTGCGTGGTTATGGAAATGTACAGTAATTAAACTTAGAAAAGTGGCCACCATATATTAGTAGTAATGAACGTCATATAGAACTGTAATAAAGAACATTCGTTTTTTGTGTTAGTGATACCTTCTGATAAATAAATGTCATTGAATGTACTGACTGGTAGAAACTGGAGCGTCATTCTGTAAGTCTGCTATAAGCCTGCTTTGGCCACGTGACCATGTCTTTTTAGCCAAACAATGTACGTTGATAGCAACACAATTGTATCAGTAACATGCCTGACCAAATTTTTGAATCATCAAAAATGGTGTTACAGTTTTCTAAATTACCATTTCGCTTTCATTTTATGTAACTTATGATTTGTGTTTCATGAAAATCATAAAAGTCCTTTTTTGTGTTAGCCGCTAATGCAGGAATGAAACATTTTAAAAACAATGTATAACAGCGTTTTGAGAACAGTGTATGAGGCATGGTATCTGAAAGTTTCATACGAATCCAAACAGCTATTTGTGACATATGATGTTCCGAAGTTAATCAAATTGGAAATTTTTCTAAGGTCGTACATAACTTCAACTGTAACTAAAAAGTAGCACCTTTTTGGTTGAGGATGGGTTTATATTAGTTGATTGGACTACACAGCTCAATGGTGTGTTTATGCGTTGTTCATTGCGTTTATTGTAGGATGCAGAAGCTAGTAAGGACATTAACGGTAATGACGACGACCCCATGCCGCGCCAGACATACTCCAACGAGAATCGTCACGGGACACGGTGTGCTGGTGAAGTTGCTGCTGGTCTCAATTCCTTTTGTGGCGTTGGTGTCGCTTTCAACTCTAGTATTGGAGGTAACTTTGGTATTATACTGTACATGTTACTCCACGACGGTCATGTGCGGGGACATTCAGTCTTTGTAACATATTTGTAATGTGGGTGAATTGTATTTTAATTCAAAACAGTCTCTCGTCTTCTATCTGTTACTGCTATACAGTTGACCTCTGGTTATAGCCCTTACACAGATTATAAGTGATGTGGTTTTGGGAGGGACTAATATATGGTTGACAGTCCTTGTGACCTCTGTGACCTTTTTCTTGAAGAATCTATTGGCTTTAAATTATCTTTTGACTTTCGGCTAATATCAGACTAAGGATGGCAAAAGTAAGGCTAATGCTCAAAGTTACAAAGTCTGTCTACAACTCCAAATCAAAATACAGAAATAAGTAGCATGCTCAAGTAGGCTGAAGAGCAAATGTTTGGAGAAATGCCAAAGACAAAATATCAACGTTTGGCTCTTTGTAGTCAGATTTCTGACATTTTGCTAAAGTCAAAAGACAAAGCCTTTTCTAGAAACAGGCCCCAATTTCATTATGTCAATATGTTTACTAACTGTTAATCAAACCACATTTTGGGTGCCTTGAGACATATCATGATATAAAGTGTTCTGTTGAAATTCCATTGAAATTTATGGGTCTAGAGACTTCTCTTTCATCTAGTGCATGTAAAAACAGGAACAATTTTAAAACCTAACTTTAAATATTGTTCACAGTTGTTTTCCTTGAGCCTCTATCAAACTGCCTGTGAAATATTTATGACAAGCCTACTACTGTAAAACCTGAGAATCCTGTCGTAGGTACTAATTTATTTGGCTAACTATGCCAAGTATCTATTTTTCATTCAGTGATCCTTATTTTAGCATCACTGTGACTAGAGTTTCCTCTAAAGCTGCAAATAGAGCTGTTAATTGACCTATCGTAAGCCCCGCCCCCTTGTGAAAAGTCACCGACTACGTGTTGTTTGTCAGTTAAAATGGCGGCTTGGAAACGCAGTTGAAGCTGTGTCAAGAATGCTGCGTTCTGATTGGTTACTTAAGCCATCAGTAAAAATCCTGGCAATGGGTCAATTTTGCCCCGTTTGGTTGAACAAAATGTCTTACTAGTTGTCTTGTTCCACACCAGGTGTCAGGATGTTAGACGGGGACGTGACGGACGCTGTTGAAGCTCAGTCTCTCAGTCACAACCCACAGCATGTACATATATACTCGGCCAGTTGGGGACCGGATGATGACGGCAAGGTTGTGGATGGACCAGGACCCCTGGCTAAGAGGGCATTTATAGACGGAGTCACTAAGGTCAGTGCTTGTGTGCACCTGTTTCACATTTGAACAGAAGTCTTTCAACAGGTTTTGTTGAAGACTTGACTTGATACATTGTACGATCTTTAAAAGGATACTAAACCTGGTTTGGGTGATTTTTGCCCCCAAATATTTTTTTCACTTGCCATTTGTGTACATCATGATGGCAGAATTCATCGTCAGAGTTGTCTCCCCTGATGACCGAGAATGAAGGGGAATTAACTGGAAAGTTAGTATGGTGACTAAGACATTTTGTATTTAGAATTTTGCCACCCATATAATTCTTACCAGTCATTTTACTGTTAGCAAAATTAACCGTCATGATGGGGAAGCGTTATTTCGGCTGATTACTTTTGTCTTGTACTATATGTTGGTAGCAGATGTTCTTTAATTCAGATGCTATTGAGCACAACACTAACGTCAGCCAATTCTAGGTTCCTCTGAGTCTCTCATAAATTTGGAATGACACACATTCTTGTGTTAGCACACAATGTAATAGCTACCCGGTATTCATTGCAAAAACAAAGAGAACATTAAATATATGAATATATTATTAACATTATTCCTGGGTCTTCGATTGGAAGCATCAATCATTGACATTTGCTGTTGTTTTGTTAGTACTTACCGGGACAGATGAAAGTGCTATTCACCTAAAACTGTGTACTAACTGTATCACAAAATGGATTCCGTGGCTTGAAATGCTCGGCCTTTCCTCACTGTCCTCCATAAAACTTACTCGACGGGTTAGTCGCACTTGCAGATTTTGTAAGGAGTCGTCAAACTTGAATCAAATGTATAAAGACTGGCAAAAATTTAAAGAGCGTTGTTTTTTCAGTAAGAATGAACCTCCATAGTCACAATGCTAGTTTAGTATCCTTTAAAGTTTGGTTTGTAAGCGTTGCAAGATGTGGAAGAAATATTTTTGAAGTATTTGTTCGTAGTCACCCTCTGGTTTTCGGTTCTACGTCTTCAATCAGACAATTGACAATTTTGGCATAATTTAAAACCGCCATGAGGATATCTTGGGTATTAATATGGGGCAAATCCAGCTTTGATAATTGATTGGCTGCTGTCAATTGGAAGGGAAGGAAAAGTTTATTTAAAAATACAAGTCATCTTATCAAGTAATGCTTTAATGCTTTTTTCAAATCTTGTTTATAACTTTTTCCTTTCTGTGACTGGCACGTTAAGGCAGTTTTTTTTTGATTGACACTTTTCACCCGTCTATCCCCACAGGGTCGCCAAGGTAAGGGTTCCATCTTCGTGTGGGCCTCGGGTAATGGTGGTGCCATGAAGGACTCGTGTAGCTGTGATGGTTATAGCAACAGCATCTATACAATGTCCATCTCCAGCACCTCGGAACACGGACGCAAACCCTGGTACCTGGAGGAATGTGCCTCGACGCTAGCGACTACTTACAGCAGTGGAGAAAACTACAACCGTGAGAAACAGATCGTAAGTTCTTGAACCTTGAACCTAAACTACTGAAGCTCTATTATGTTGAGACTTCACCAATGCTGACTTATCGTATGTGGTGAAATTTGAACATTTATGCTGAACCTGCCATGTGAGTTATTGAGTGGAATCTCGAGTAAAAGCTATTGGTGACCAGTCCTAGATGTGATAATTAAAGCTGTGACTGCGAGTGACTGTGTAAGATGATAATTCTTCACTCATTGAAATTCTGTTTTCTCAGAATTCTTCACAAAAATAAGAAAATTTTTGTCCACTTCATACTATACTTTGTACTGTGTAGATGCCATAAAACAAGAATTGGTGAAGTTTCCAATGTTTTTAACAAAGTAATCGGTTTTTGAAAATTAAGGGAAATGTGACAATTTTGGCAATTGTTTGTGTGCAAAAGAAGTGGAGAATTAGGGTTCATCGATTATGATTGTGATAATGGTGGCCGTTGGTACTTTATGTACGATATGGTATGAAGTGACTTACAACCAACCTGCAGATCTGTCCATGCAACTCCACCGGAATTATAATGAATTACTTATCATGGGAACTGTTTTTCCGAGGCCCTGTAACACCTGTCATTCCCAAGACACCGTCCGAGCCCATTTGAAGACCTTGAGTTGATGACGGATGCTGGAGACAGGTGAAAACTGGTAATTTTGGCCACTTTGCACGGGGTTCCTTCTCAGAACTTTCAACACTTATTCGGCTCCCCTTGTTTTTCTCATTCTGAGACTTTGTTGAACATTTAGACGCAACACACATCACTTATGGCTCCGACTACAATTACTGTCCTAGCCTCACTAATTCTCATGTTCATACGAGTCCAGTGGTGTTTGAGCCGTCTATTAGATTTGAATTCTTACACCTCCATGTTGAAGGTGGTATCTACTGTTGCATCAGCAGCTCCACCTGGTGGTGGCTGTGGCCTCATGCTTTATATTTATATCTATATTACACTTATTATTAAGTACCTGTAATTACCTGTCACAGACAAGGTCCTTGGTGATGTTGACCACTAGTCACACTGTTTGCCTGGCACAAGGAGATGTTATGTTGCTTCTAAGCTTCTGGTTTTTCAACTTTCTGTGGACATCTTTGTCTTTGCTTTTGATAGCTTTTGAAGGTTCCCCAACTGTAAGGTACCATCACCATGAGCCGACACTCTTCTGTAATGTTGTTCTACTGGAGAGCTTATGTGAGACCCTGATGTCAGAGACGCGTCATTTTCAATTTTTGAAGAAATGTGTGTTGTTTTGCTCAGTGAATTGAAAACAGTGGTCATGTATTGTGATGCTATCTTGTTCTGGATTTTGAGTTTTGACCAGTCAAAGTTATTTCATTTTACTTCAGCATATAATTGTGAAGTGTTTATTTCTTATTGTGTGCTGGAAATTAACAATTATTGATTGTTTGATTGAATGATTGTGTTAGTAATTATTCCAAATGTATAACTTTAAGGTAACTTTCATTAGGATGTATATATTTAAACTGAAAGTTTGTAGTTAGGTGACCTTGGTTTTTTTCAAGAATAATTTTTTTTCTTGCCTATGGTCATCGACATGGACATTATTTTTTGAATAAGACTTGTGAACTCGTTTCCCTTGCCTACAAAACTATGCTTAACTGATAATGGCTTTTAGTTGAGAACTATACCAGCGTTTTAAATACACGCTGGCCCAGTGGCCCGGGGCCAGTGGATTTGCAGTCGGGCCATTAAATTTTCACAGGTCGGCCCTGTGTGGATATGGTCTGATTTTCAAGTAACCCGCCCAGTGGGGCGGCACATTTATTTGCTGAAGCTCGAACACTGAACTCTACTCTCAAAAGGTGTACCTAAGGTCACCTCTCAAGTTAATCCAAGACTCAAGTGTCCGTAAAAACTTTACATTTTCACTTACTTATGATGACATTCTCCTTGTTTTCATTCTTGTGGTAGTATGCCCTTGGTTAAAATCATGTAGATTGTTTTGACTATCATTGAAGAAGTTTTAAATGTCAAGATCTAACCTTATTCTTTTCTGACAAATATGTTAACTTAGGTTTAGACATAAATGGTAAACAAATAATCTCAATATTGTTTCTGTTTATTGTTTTTTGTTTCTTGTGCAAATTTTGAGTTTCTTTGTATGACCTACTACCAAATCTATTTTCACCACCGATGCTGTTAATAAGCGTAATTAGTTGCCATGTCACGAGGTTTGTGTTTCACATGTAATCAGCGTGCGGCTTTATTAACCTTTCTCGTTTTTCTTTGAGCGAGGCTGCCATTAAATACCATGTACAACGTGTTTGTTTTCATCAACGTTCTTATCTTTCTGAGTGTGACATTCTTTACAAAGTTTACTATTTTGTGGCACACAGTAATTTGCATTTTAGGAAATCTGTTATTCTTTTTTGGAGATCTTTCACACGGTTTTGATAAATCGTAACCCTATTTTATTCACACCAACAAACATCTCCTGCAGTCCTATTTTAGATATCACTGCAGTGTTTTTTACAACTCATTTACACTGTTACAGATAGTCATTCCTTTCATCGATTTTTGCTCTGGATAAATCTCCAGTACCACATTTGTTTTTATTGATTTCTCCAATGCCTTTGATATTGTTGCAGATCACCAATGCCCTTGATTCTGCCGTAGGTCACCACTGGTGTGAACGGTGAATGTATAGAGATTCGTGATAACTAATTTGTATTTCAGAATTATTTTCATACACTTTTCTCGTCCCTTTGATTACAGGTGACCACTGACTTGAACAAGGGATGTACAGAGAGCCACACGGGTACATCTGCCTCAGCACCGCTAGCAGCTGGTCTGCTGGCCTTGGCACTGGAAGTGAAGTACGAATTGTATTTTTTTACATTTTCTGTATTTTTGTAATTGTTTGGCTTTTATCAGATATGATTATGTTTGATTTTGCTGCAATAACCATTTGGTAGTCATGCAACAGTGCTTGTTGTCTACTTAATAATAATTATTCCTTTGACATTAGCAACCTGCACTTTTTAAGTTAAATTTTTAAAAAATCTTTCTAATCTGGTTAACAAATTTTGGTATTGATTTCATTTTGGCATGGTTGCAGCAATTGCTTAACGAGATTTGAAAGTTGTCATCAATGCTTATCAGCTATTTCTACCTACCTGCTTTATGTTTAATTCCAGTGACAGTATGCATTGAATATTGTTCATGTGTCAGTATTCTTTCCAGCCCTGAGCTGACTTGGCGAGATGTTCAGTACATTATCTTGATGACCTCCCGGCCTGAACCAATGATAGATGGTAACTGGATTGTGAATGGGGTTGGTAGAAAAGGTAACCTCATAATCTCTTAAAGATTAGTATCTAGTGAATACAGTAGTTTGACTTTGGTTCACATTGGTTCATACTTGAAATTTCATCTGTAAGTCCCAGTGCACTGATTCAGAAAGTGACACCATTTGAATTTTCTGGTACTCAAAACGTAGGCCGGGGCGTATTTCTGCAAAAAGGATTGTGGCTGGATGGGAAAACCGTTGCCAAATATACCTGTGATGGTGTGATAAGAGTTGTTAGTTACTAGTATACTTATATAGGACAGTTCGTGTTCATGCAAGAGTTGTTAGTTACTAGTATACTTACATTGGACAGTTCATGTTCATGCAAAAGTAAGCATTTTCTTTCACTTATAATGAAAGTTTTAATTTTTGGATGTTTTCATTTTGCTCAAGACGAGTGTATTTTCACTTGTTGCCTGATGTAATATTTTGAAAATACTTTACAGTGTACAAATATTAAATAAATTTTCCGGTATGTCCAAAGTTTTGCTGGTTTTCCATTTCACTTTCCGCACCTCTGCCATTCTTGTTTTACAGTTAGCCACAGGTATGGCTATGGACTGATGGATGCAGCCAAGATGGTGGAGCTGGCCAGGAAATGGGCCACAGTACCGGAGAAGTTCATCTGTGAAGAGACACCTGTAAATGTGGAACAGTGAGTTGAGCCGAGTGGTAATAAATGCGGAAACTTTAGATTTTCAATGGTTTCCACTCATCATGGAAAACCTGGAAAATTACAATTTCCATTTGCATGAGAATAACTACCATAAAAATGATTTCTGTGACAGTAATTCCCTGGTAATAAATTTTGTGGTGATAATTTTGGTGATGATAATTTCCATGACAACACTTTCCATGACAACACTTTCCATGACAATAAATTCTGTGGTAACAATTTCCATGGAAATGATGTCCATAATAATTGCTGTGTGTGTGCAGGAGTTACAAAAGGGGAGAAACCCAATGGAAGATTGTGTATGATGTAAGGGATAATAGACTCAGTTGGTCATGTGACATTCTCACATAGGTGTCTACACAGCTATACAATGACGTTTTATCTCAAACCAAAGAGTGAACTATATCTCAATAAATTTAATTCTTCTTTTAATTAATGCTCGCAACAAATCAAAATCTCTCATTGCTCGGATTTTTCTCAGTAACAGTCTGTCTGCATTTTAGTGCGATCAAGGATAGATTCATGGTCAACATTACTTCGACTGGATGCCAAGGGAAGACAAATGCTGTGAAATTCCTGGAACATGTCCAGGTAAGTGGTCATTCTATGATAAGAATTCTTCAGTTTGGAACACAAGATGGAGGACAGGTGAAATTTTGTCACATTTCTCAACAAAACTAACTTTACAAGACAATTTGTTTTGCTTTTAGCATGGTGTGCAGCTATTACAAAGCAACACTTGGAAAATTTTGAGCATTTACAAAAATGTGGTAAACCTCTGAAAAATGAAATCTGTCAATTTTAGCAATTATTATTTCATTTATCTTAAACAGGAGAATTTTTACTGCAATATTTATAAGGAACACACTTTTTTACGTAGTTTTCACTGTTTGTTAATGGTAATTTAGAGTAATGAAATATTTCTGATTTATGTAAGGAGCGACCTTTTTGACACAAATAGTGTAAATGTTGACTACATTCAACTTTTTTAACCTAAAGCTTATTGTAAGTAAACTATTTATAAAATTTGACGACACAATCAAAAAAGTTTAAAGGCAGTATGAAGTTTTGTTTACAAAATGTTTGAAGATGTGGAAGTGAATATTGGAAGGGATGTTAAAGCCAGTCCTCTCCATTTTGACCTTTAATTATTGTCTTCACCACCTTATTTCAGACATCCATAGTAAAACTGGTCTACCAATGCTTTTTATAGGGGTAACTGTAGTTCACTCTCCCTCTGTTCATGTATGGTGATGAGGCAAACCATTGACAATAAGTTGCGGGTTTTCCCCAAATTCTTCTGCAGTCCCAAATACTGTCCATTACGTTGTACTCAAACGCTGCCACTCTTTCTGTACTAACCGTTCTGTGTTCATTTCTTACAACGTCATTTTCTGTTTTTAAAGAGTTGGAAACGATTCATTTGTGAGTTGGAGATTGTATCCAGCCTGATGATGGGAATAACTATCTTTCCCTGTCACTATTCCAGCTAAAGGTCACCATGCGATTTCCCCACCGCGGGGATGCACAGCTGAATCTTGTGTCACCCAAAAAGACTCGAGCCACTCTGTTGCCACGGCGACAGAATGACTACAACCGTGGGGAGTTCAAAGAATGGCCCTTCCTCTCTGTATTTTATTGGGGCGAGGACCCCAAGGGTAACTGGACGGCCGAGTTTGTCAATACGGGAAGGCGTAGCGACCAAGGTAGATATTTAGGTCAATAAAGTTTTCTGGATTGTTTTTGATTGAACTTGCATCTTGTTCAAACTTGTACTTCAAATTATTTATATTTTGATTTGAACTCAAAGTCAAACCGTGCTTTCAGAAGCTCAAAAATCTGCAGCTTCAAACTTAGATAAAACTTGTTTGATACAATTTAACATGAAAAAATAGCTTCTGTGAATTTCACAGCAGACGTATAATTGTGAAAAACAGTTGACTGGTCAGGTTTCCAAACTTTCTTTTGCAGATGTAAAATCAGAACTACAGTACATCAAAACTTTGTTGAAAAAAATCTGCTGGTATTTTTTCTAGCCTAACTGTGGGCATAGTAGGTCGTATGTCTAAAGTTCCCAAAAATTTTGAAAAACAGTCATTGAAGTTAGCACCATTCTGCCAAATTTGTACCACACAATTTGTTTCCATTCCAGGCTCTGTGCTCAGCTATCAGCTGATTTTACACGGAACGCAAATCAACCCTGTCAGGTACAAGAGTGACCTCACCACCGCAGCGCCCTCTAAGACAACCACGGCATCGTCACAGGTTACAGAGAAAGGGCACAAACCTGTTGACATCACTGTCATCGAGGGCGAGAATGAAACAACGGACAATGGTGACGACTCAAAAGGGTTTTGGATGTTTGGGAAGTCTAAAACAAAGACAGTGAGTAAAATAAAAGGTCTTCAGTGTGGGACGACATTAAGAGTCTTTTCAATTTTGGTGCAATCTCTTGAATTTGGGGCAATTAAATTGATGTTATGGAGTTTTTTTGTTTATTATTAGGTGATTTTTGCTTTCAAGAACATCCATCAAATTGTAGGCACCGTGTGTAAACGAATTCCAAAATCAATAAATATACTGTACATTCTTAAAGTTTTTGGATGTCTGTGGTTCTTCCATTTTGGGGAAACAGCCAAATGCAATTTTGTAAAACTTGGGCCAACATTTGAGAAATAGTAAATTTTCACTAATTGTAATGTTCCAAACTAGAGAACTTTACCGGAGTATTGGTTGTAAATTCTTATAATAAATGCTCACCTATTGTTACTTAAACAATTTGTATTTCTCAAACGTTAAAGAGGAAATAACATTTTGAATGCCAAGTTGATCATAATGTGAATGTTGAACTGTGTGTCTGCTGCCATGTTGTAACCTTTCACCTTTGACCTTTTCAGAAGTGTCACTCAGAGTGTGAAGGAGGGTGTAATGGTACTGGAGCCAATCAGTGCAAAAGCTGCAAACACTACCAACTTGCTGGGTAAGTATTGTGCAATGCCGGGTAATAGGGAGTACAAAACATGGTGTAACAGTGGTTAGTGTCTATCAGATGGGTTGGCTGCCTGTGAGATAGCCTTTGACTTGAAATGAATGGAGTAACTATGGTTTCTTCAATAGAACCAATCATCAAAATTTTCAACGAAAATAAACAAAAAGAAAGTTTATTTTATTTCGTTATTTACGCTGTTGATGTTTAGGTGACTGATGCAAAAAGCGGGCATTTGCAAAATGCCTGGACTAAAGATATTATTTTGCATTCAGCCTGTCATGTCACTAGAATTTGAGGTTGTATGAAAGTAAGTGTCACCAAGCTTTTGTGTTTTCAGAACACTAAAGAGTTTGCTATTGATTGGTATATGTAACGTGCTTAAAGTGCTGAAGTTTTGGACTTTCTTGATGGTCTCACAGTGACTTCAAAGGGATGATACTTTTGATATTCACTTTCAGGTATTGCGTCGCTTCCTGTCCACCAGATGGCTATACTGTCAGTGAGGAGACGAAAGAGTGTGCGCGCATAGATTGTCACCCCACCTGTGGGACTTGTCGCGGACCTAACGAATCGGACTGCATCACATGCACTGGTCACTTGTATTACAGTAAAGATACGTCTGTGTGTATGACCACGTGTGAGGAAGGGTTCTATGCAGGTAGGGTATACACGGCTTGTGATTGGTCAGTTCTATGCAGGTAGGGTATACAGGGCTTGTGATTGGTCAGTTCTATGCAGGTAGGGTATACA
>NMRA01000079.1:448706-531815 GCA_002633005.1 Phoronis australis
ATATCCACAATTCTCTAGCTAAAGTTAGACCCTGGGAATATCCACAATTCTCTAGCTAAAGTTAGACCCTGGGGATATCCACAATTCTCTAGCTAAAGTTAGACCCTGGGGATATCCACAATTCTCTAGCTAAAGTTAGACCCTGGGAATATCCACAATTCTCCAGCTAAAGTTAGACCCTGGGAATATCCACAATTCTCCAGCTAAAGTTCTAAAGTGAGCAGTCACGACTTGTTATTTTTGGTTTGCAGTGTAGACTGGAGGATTTTCCCACTGAAACGTGTTACCATGGAAACACTTTGTTGTTTTAGTTCAAACGTAACTGTCGTCGCTCAACCTAAGCTATGCAGACTTCCAATTTGGTCACATTTTGGCATTTATGACATACGCGACGGTCAGGTTGTTTGCAGTGCAAGTGCGACCATTGTGTCATACATTTGCTGAAACTCTAACGACACCCAACAATTCTTGTAACCTGTAAAACAAATAACAGCCTCATTTCACTGCTTTGTTTTTGTCAGATATGTGTGATGCGGGTGCATGATTTTGGCAACCAAATCTCTACAATAATATTGCTTTTAGATACTTTAACATGCTTAAAAGTATTATCACTGGACATGTCGATGTTGTTTTAATTCGTAATTCAGGATCATTATTTTTGACCGCAGATCAGCAGAATGTCTGTCAAACGTGCAGCTCCACCTGCAGGGCATGTGCTGAGTCGGCCAATCACTGTATATCTTGTTCCGAAGGTAAAATTTTACTGAACGAGTTCTGTGTAGAGACCTGCCCAGCTGCGACATTTGCTTCGTCTGAGGGGTGAGTGTTCAATGCACTACATATTATTCTCATCACTTGCATTTAGTTTGCACTTTCACCCACATTAAAGCCAAATGCTGAACTACCTCTGAAAATCCAGTTTTCGTTCGCAATTTGTGGTGGAACAATTTTTTGGTTCTTTAATACAGCGAATGAGCATTCCAAGATGGTGTTCCTAAATAGTATTCCTAAATAGTATCCCTGAATAGAATTCCTAAATAGTGTTTCAAAGTAGCATTCCTAATAGTATTCTAAAATAGCGTTCCTTAAGAACATTCATAAGTAACATTGATCCTAAATAACGTTCCTAAATAGCATTCTATTAGAATGTTAAACTTTCTAAAGTACCTTCCTAAATAGCCTTCTGAAATAACATTCCTAATTACCCATGGTAACAATGTGTATCAAATGGAGTTTATTGATTGATTCAACATGGAGATTGGCAACTCCCAACTCGATTTATTTCCCTTGTTCCAAGTTTGTGTTGTATGCGACTTTGGAATGTTACCCATTTGATAAATTTTGTCATTTGCAACAGCAAACGCAGTGTAGTATGATGAGGGGTCATTGTATGTGTCTTTCGTCAAAACATGAAATTTCTTGGTGATCAGTAACGTTTTTGCTGTTTTTGATGATCAAGACTGTTTGTTGTTTGTTGTTTCTTGATGTCTAAGCCTGTTTTTGTTGTTTCTTGGCGATCAGACTTGTTTTTTGTTATTTCAGCCCGACATAGGAGGTCTGATATTCTTTGCATGAAATCATTTTAGTGTTGGTGGAAGGAATATAAATATTAATAAGTGAAAATCAAATGATTATGAGAACCAATATTTTGTTGCCGAGAGCGACAACAACATCTTGTTATTACTCGTTGTTTGCTGCAAGATATTGCAGGTTTGTGGTCGTTGGCTGTATTAATACATTTAAGTTTCAATTCTACAAATTGCAGCTGTGAGTAAGCAGTTGGGAATATCTGAAGCTTTCAAAACCTTTTGGTGTATGTCTGCTTACAAAACACTGCCGTACCAAGTGCACGGCAAAGCCTCACTTTGTTTTAAAGCGGCTAAGTATACACAAGCGTTATATTCAAAAAGCATACTTATTTAGTCCACTTTTCACCGTAAAAGTGGTCTTGGTTTCTTGCTCAGATGAGAATTGATTTTTGGTCTTTCAAAGAACTGATAGTTCTTAATAGCTTGAGACCATAGTCGTCGCATCAAATGACACGCCTTGACAAGTCAACTTCTAGATATTGTATCAACCAATGACAAACTGTCAGTTCCTTCTAAGTCCCAAAATTGCACCTTTTCTTATAAAGAACACTTTGAGACCTATTTCATAATGGTAAGTGGTCTGAAGTTGGTGTTTGTGACGGAAGGTTGGTTTATTGCCGAGTTAAGAGCTTTGGGAGATTTTGTTGCATGTTTTGCTTTTTCGTTTTGCATGTTCTGTTGTCACATGGCCTGGTGATGTTCATTGTAGCTGTAAGCCGTGTCCCGTTGGCTGCTTGAACTGTAGTGGGCCGGCAGATGGAGACTGCCTGCTCTGTGCTCATGGTTCTTTCTTGTTGAATGGCAGCTGTCTGTTTGAATGTGACATGGATGGTTACTATGAAGACAACCAATCAGATGTCTGGATCTGCGGAAGGTAGGCTTAGAGGCTGGGTTACATAATGTTAATAATTTATGCGTGCTAGGCATTCCATGTTGGATTTTGGTTGGATCTCTTTACATTTCAGACTTTTTACTGAGTGTGTGAGTATTTTGGCTTGTCTAGTAAGTCCAGGAGACTTTTTAAGCAAATCATAGTATGCCCCTGGAAATCGCTTCACACATTCACTCCATCCTATCCATCCACTGCTAAGACTGACGTCTGGGTCGGATTCGTGAAAAGTGACTCAAGTGAAAGATTTGGTCTTACACTCCTCATGACTATTTCTGAACAATAGTATTATCTCACTTGAGCCAAAGTGCAGAGTCTCAGAATATGCACATAAAGTTTCTGCTAATTCCACTTTTGCATACTAAGATGTTCTCACAAACAGGACTTTATGATTTTTGAAGAAAAAAACTCAGAAGTTCCATAAAATGAAAATGAAATGATAATTAAGGAACCTGTAACTGCATTAATTTTTTTGGATTTCATCTTAGTTATGGCTGTTTATGAAATTCATTAGTAACTGCGCTTTTCCCAATGTTCCAGGTGCCACCCCTCCTGCCTGACCTGCACTGGATCCAATGAGACTGACTGTTCTAGTTGTGCAGACGGGCTGCCAGCCCAGGAGGGTAGGTGTAGCCGTGTTTCTACTCTGGCCCCAGGGACCTCATCACAGGCACAGTGTTCTCCAGGTAATATGCCTAAGACTGGAGCAAAATATTTATCTGCCTGACAATAGATGGCACCACAATTTCATATTTTAGTCATTGTTTAGTGAGAGTGAATTAAATGTTTATTTGTTTAAAAGTTAAGCCAAATTGGCATTTTCAAAGGTTGTTTAACGCAGAGGGTGTAAATGACTGGTATTTACAAAATGTGTATGGAAATCATCTTTTGAGAGTGAAAATCGACTGTTTGGAAATAAATATGCTTAATAGAAGGAGGACGTTGTCTGCCAAAACAGAACCACGTTTTGTATAGTACTATGCTTTTGAAAAATGTTTATAGTTATGGGCAATTCTGATATTATTTGTGAGATTGTTTAGTATATCAATGGGGTGTCTTAGATTTCTTTCTGTATTCTAGGGTTATTCCTTGGCGTTGAATCATATCTTGCCATAGTCCTAATTATTCATTAGCGTGCATGTAAGACCACCGTAGGCCAGTGCTGGTGAGTCCACATAGAGATTACTTCACGAGTCAGCGTAACCCATAGGAACAAAGGCTAAACGTCACGTAATTTACAGCTGCCTATCTAACTTACGCCTTGCCTATGGACATGTTTTGCTTGTCTCGTTCATTAAAGTCGAGGGGAAAAGCCGCAACAGTCATTTAGGCGATTAGTCATTGTTAGCTTTTCAAAGCTGATGTATGCTTAAGCTATCGAAATTTTAGTTTTTAATAAATGTGGTGGTAGAGTATAGAGAGCGCAGAGTTTAGTAAACCAGTTCCTAACATGGTTAATTGGATATTCAGGTGTTGTATTCACTTGAAGCGTTGTGAAGTGCCTGCAACACAAAACCACTCTGGTCTGATTATGTAACACTGTGAATGTGATGATAAAAGTGAGTGTACCTAAGAGCAAATATAGCTACCATGAAAAGGTTGCCACTGTCATGAGAACTGCCGTGTATGACTGGGCCTTGTGTTTGTATCATGATAGGTATGCCATGAAAAGGTTGCCACTGTCATGAGAACTGCCGTGTATGACTGGGCCTTGTGTTTGTATCATGATAGGTATGCCATGAAAAGGTTGCCACTGTCATGAGAACTGCCGTGTATGACTGGGCCTTGTGTTTGTATCATGATAGGTATGCCATGAAAAGGTTGCCACTGTCATGAGAACTGCCGTGTATGACTGGGCCTTGTGTTTGTATCATGATAGTTATGCCATGAAAAGGTTGCCACTGTCATGAGAACTGCCGTGTATGACTGGGCCTTGTGTTTGTATCATGATAGTTATGCGTTGTGACCCTTAACTGTTTTCAGACAATCGTAATATTCTTTAAAATGAACTTAAGCATGGTGTCTTTAAAGTTGATGGGCCCGAGTTGGCGAAAAAGAAGTTTAAAACTAAAAAACGAACGTTTCGTAAGCTATACATTGATAGAACTGTGGTCTTTACTGTGGGTATAAAAAATCTTAAGCTTCGTGTCGACCTTGACCTTGCATTTGCTAATGATAATCACAGAAAATTGTATCGTATTCTCTAGAAATATCTGAAACATTGACAATCAGTTGCCATGGTTGCCCTTGAGGTGTTCTTGGATAAAAATTCTAAGTGAAAACTAGTTTCCATTCCAAACAATCCAAAACCGATCAAAAATGGTAAAAACAAAGATTCAATAACCGAAATGATGAAGTTCTTATTTATAAGTACATTCACACATGACAGCTGCTCAAAATATCTGCATACATCATCAGAGGCGTGAAGTACATGTATATTAAAGAAAAGTCTATGGTTAAATGGCATCCAAGTATTCATCATGTGACCAAAAAGACAACAAAAGCTACCGAACCTGGGGACTGTGTGATGATTTGGATTTTTGAGCAGTGTCTGTATGTTAGAAAACAAAAGTTAATTGTTCTCTAGAACTAATCAGATTTTTTGGCTTTTTGTTGTCATTAGCTGATCAGAAATCGATATGGGTGTTGGTATTATATCTGGTTTGTGTCTGGTATTATATCTGGTTTGTGTCTGGTATTATATCTGGTATTGTGTCTGGCATTATATCTGATATTGTAATTAATGTTTGCAACTGTCTGGTAGCCAAATGTTTAAGGATGCACAAAAATTATTCAACTCTACTTTTTGCAGGTCACTTTAAGGATGCGTTTGATGATTGCCTACCATGTCACTACAGTTGTAATACGTGTGATGGTGCCATGTCGTCAGATTGTATTTCCTGTAAGGATAACTACACACCATCAACGGACACGTCACTCGATGACGATGATGACACGAGAGTTACTTGTAACGAGTGTCACGCGACATGTAAAACATGTAGTGGACCCGGTGCTGATGAGTGTACCTCGTGTGTGGGGAGTTCCTCACTAGAGGGCGGCAGGTGTGGGAATACATGCTCTCAAGGGTGGGTTGAGTTTATAAACGAAAACTAGTTCGTTGTCAGTGCACACACTGCACTCACATTAGAATTGTAATTTTTATGTTGGAACACTTACTGTGTATTTTAGTGGCTTGAATTTTGGTTTTGCATTTGACTGTAAAAATAATTCAAGTTCTGAAGTAGCACATGTAACGAGGAAGTTGTAGACGGACATCATTTTTAGCGTGTTTAACCTTAACACAACTTGTTTTGTCTTGATCCAAAGGCGCGTGCGGTCTTGCTTCCACAAAATGTACCGTGGCAGTATTTCAGCTCGTGTGTCTGACTGGAGAAAGGGTTTGGCATTTGGATTCTGTTGAAGAACATAAAATAAGTATTTCAAGTTGTATTTATGATGAATTAATTTGTTCAGGACAAAAAATTTAATTATTGATAAAAGGGGGAGTTGTGTCTGTAATTTTGAAATGTTTTTAATGACCAAAACCTTGATATCAAAATTAGGGACACTGTTCTCAATTCTTGTTTGGTTTATAATTGTTTTATGAAAAGTCATCTGTTTTCAGGGAATACAAAGAATCTGATGGCTTCTGCTCTGTCTGCCACAGCTCGTGTCTGGAGTGTTCCGGTAGTCATGACAACGAATGCTTGGCCTGCGATGCCTCGATGTACCTGCATAGTGGCAGATGCATGGACAGCTGCCCCGAGGGTTACTATGGCAATGGCGGCCATCATTGTCTTCAGTGTGACCCATCCTGCAAGACTTGCTCAGGTTTGTCTCATTAAGTTTGGAATTTATTGCTAAGGTGGCAATAAACCCATCTCCCTTTGTAATAAACATACTCTGGTTGAGACCACATGCCATCATGAAAGTGATCTCAATTATTCCTTAGTCAAACTTTTTCTGGTTTGCGGGCTTGCGAATAACTAACAGTTCATTATTGCTTGAGACCGGGGCTCTTTTCAAGAAAGTGACTTAAGCTCATTTTTTACCTAGCAAGTCTAAGATTTGTCTCAACTTCCAAACTTTGAAACTTGCACACTCAGTAATAGTCAAAACTGAAACAAAACTAAGAAGTAAAAAATAAAGTCAAACTTAAGATCTCTTTTTTGAAATGGACTTCAGACAAATTTAAGTTTTATGATCTTAAAATTGACTTAAATGTTAGATTTATCTTAGCTAAGTCAGTTGGTTGTCACAACGTGTCTTTTTATGCACCAAGTATGGTTTCAAGGAATAACGACCTGTCAATTCCATGCAATTTAGAAAATCACTTCTCAACTTAATGTGAAACAAGTTGAGTATAGCGGCAAGTGACCTAAATCAAAAGTTTGTTTCTTGAACGGAATGCGAGTTTTTGCCACTTTAAGTAGTCTGAAGAAGTAAATTACTATATGATTGTTTGTTTGCGTAACTGTTTTGAGCAGAAGTTAGTTGAAACTGTGGCTGATTTTATTCCTTCCCAGAATCTCCCGAGTACTAACATACATAAATGCGCAGAGAGTGAGTCATTACACGTATTATCTTAGCTGGAAGAAGAAGTGTCTCCCCTCGGGAGTTTTCTGCGCTAATTTATGTACCTTATGTCCATGTTTACCCATAATTCTTTCCAGTGAACAACATCACAGTTTCTGAATACAAGGATTTCTGTTACTTGCTGATCTGTTGTTATTATGGTCGTCTTTCACCGATCCTGCGTGAAACGATCATACCTTCATTAATTCATACATGTGACGGGCCACACTATCAGTGGCCACCAAGGCTTAGTTTGCCAATGCATTCGCATGTCTTAGCTTGTCACACTAACTCTGGTTTTTGGCTTTATTTGGAAAGATTTCGTCTCGCTTCTGGGTTCTTACGTTCACTGGCCTTTGCCTATCCTATTTTCGCGTGCATGTGCGATCAGTGAATACATTGTTTGTATTACATGTTTTTGGGATGTTGCATTATTGCAAATTGCAACACTATCTTCTAAGTGGTCATAAACCAACCTTCTGCTGCCAAGGAAAAACAATTGATTAAAACGACTTTTCGCTAATGAATTTGGTCGTCACTTGCTCGATCCTTACTCAGATGAGAAGTGATTTCTGGGCTACGGAAGAGTTGACCCCCTTTTTCCCCCGTTTCAGATAAGTCCCGTGAGACCTGCTTGTCATGTGCCAATGACCTTCAGTTGAAGGAGGGTCAGTGTGTGACCAACGGTCGTCAGGAAGTGTGCTCCTCTGGTCATTATTACGACTCGTCCCTCAAGGTAAGGCATACCCAAGACCTATACGTGCCCTCTGCGGGCTTTACACTGAGACATCACAGAGCCAATACATTCCTTCGTTTACCTTACATCAGGGCAGCCATGATGGGGTTTATGTAAAGGATTCAGCAGGCTCAAACTAAACCAAACGACAAAATACATTGTTTTGAGAGTGGAGACAAGCATAATGTTTTATTTTCTTATTACGCAATTGTCTTTTAACAAAGGACTAGGTGTGGATAGGTGGCCACATGTTCTACTCGATTATTCATGGCTCACTGCACACAAGGGGGTAGCACTGGTTTTGTTATGAATGCAAAATGGAGCATATTGCAAGCTTGCAGAAAACTCTGTAACGCTCAAATTGCTAGAATGCCTATTAAAACATAAACTCGTCAAATAAATGTACAAAATTAATGTGATACGCAGTGCGTTCATACATTTTACAGAAAATTTTGTCTATACATGGAAATCTTCTTTCTGTTTACAGACGTGTCACTTATGTGACATCAGTTGCAGTAAATGTGTGGGAGGTTCAAGTACCGAATGTACTGAGTGTGACAGCGACTACATTCTGACCAATGGTAAGCAAGACAAATACACTTATGTCCAAACAACTTCTTCTGGATGGTAAAGTGTATTTTACGTGACGAAATTAATTTTTCCATCCAAAAAGGTATTTATTACCGGACAGAAATTTTTGGTATACTTGACTGCTGATGCCTTTCAGAGGTCTTCACCAGGTGGCGCTGTGCACATTATGTTATGGCAGACTGGGCTGAGTTTGTAAGCACCATCATCAGGCTTCAAAATCTGCTCTAAACTGTGATGAGGACACTTACCCACTAAGCCCAGTCTACATCATACTGTACGCAGTGCCACCTTTTGGGTTCTGAGGAAGACATCAGCTAAAGCGAAAACCAAAAGTTTCTGTGAGATAACTATGCATTATTGGATGGAAAAATTGATTTTGTCAGAGTAGTTAAAATTAATATTAATTTTTGGGCTCCAATCAATAACTGCATCATAAATTATTTGAAATAATTATATCTGGAAAGGCAATGCAAACCCAAGCTTTGACTGAACTCGGTAAATCATTCATAAATAAGATTTGGATGGATAATGTCATTTAAATGCCAAGTTCTTTGCAAAACTGAGAAGTTATTAGTGCAGGTTGAAAACTGAGGTACTTTCCTGGATTCTCTTACTCATTTCCGCAATCTACCTGTATTGGTTGGTTTTTCTGAGCTCAAAACGCTGGTCAGTGTACGAGCAAAGTTTGTTATATCAATCAATCAATCAATTTATTTCTGTAATAAAGGCCATAGGCCCACTGTACAAAAGAACAACATGTAACAAACTTAAGAGTGCAGCAAGCTATCACGGATACGAAAAGCGTAAAATACGTACATCTAACTAATTTAGCATGCATCCAAGGATCTGTTGACTAAGACAGCCAGGGTTTGTTAATAGGCCATGATGTAGACTGTATTGTGCATTTATTTAGTACTAGTTATGGAGAGGTTCTGTATTGCCTGATTATTGGCTGCAATGTCTCATAATATTTGAATCCGTGCACAAGCATGAAGTTAGTTCAAATCATCTGTTGTTGCATTATCTCTTAAAAAACATTAAGTTAAAGATTAATTTTCTGTCTCAGCTCATGAATTCTGGTTAGTCGTTCAGAATTCAGGTGGTCCTTCTGTCACGATGAGTTGAATTGGGCTTGTCCCAGTGGGTAACTAAGATAGCTAGGATTTTCTATTTTACTGATGTCAAACAATTTGTTAGGTGAATTAAGAGCCAGTCAATAGTAAAATGTTATTATATTGTCGTTAAAATTAATAACAGATATTTGAACGGGAAACCGTGTGGTTTTTAAGGTGCTACATTTTTTACTCACATCTCAAAAACTTTGTTTTTGTGCAAATACTGTTGGTATTGGTCAGTGCTGTATCATTTCAGACGATAATCTACGAACCATTTCAACTGTTTTAGGTGAGTGCCTTTCTATGACGAGCGCGGAAAATCGTGATAGTGGGTACAACCTGGCCACTACAGTTTCACCCGCACACACGCAAAATGCCAAGCCACAGCTTATCGAAAATGAATCGACCAATCAGGAAGAAGACAGTGATGATGACATGGACAACTACACGACAAACGATAGGACCCATAATTCTGTTGATCACGCTAGGATACGAACTGCGTCCACCATCAACGTTGAAAAAACAATCCACCTGGAGAATCCACCATTGACACAAGAGGGCGACTCTGTGTTGACGTCTCATCCTAAAGCTATTTTTGTTATCGTGATGTGCTGCGTTCTGGCGACAGCAGTGTTTTTCACTGTGTTTGGCATCTTACAGGCACGGTCACACGGTAAATGGTGCTTCAGAAGTGTTGGCTACCAAAAGGTGCCGACACTGTACGATACAGGTCGCGATCGTATTCTACTAACACCTCATGATTTTGACGATGAGGACGAGATATTTTAATGTGTGATAAATTGTAGGCGAGTGTTTTATACAAGTTGAACAAATAGGTATTTTGGGGCCAGAAAATTCGATCGAACTTTATTGAATACCAGTGATTGATTTATTGAAACCTCATTTTTGCATTCTGCTGTGATGTCTATAAGCTCACCACCTGTCTTGAATGACCCCACCGATTGTTTGTTTGTTAGTTTGTTTGTTTGTTTGTTTGTAGCCTGTCACCTCCGATAGACTATTTAAAGATTGAGGAGGTTCACCTCGCCGTGTACAAATAAACTTGAACACTTCCCATAATTCCTGGCCTCAGCTATGAACAAATGATGTTATTAATGACATATTGTTTATTTTTCTATGCAAACTTTTGTTGGTAATACTGCAAAGTTCTAGAAATTGTTACCTTCCTTACATAAGTGATATTTATGAATGAGTGAGTGCGTGATTGCTAGTATGACAATTGTACGAAATTATGAAAAATATATTACAGTGACAATGTTAGTATTGTACTGAATCATATTTTTTTTTTGAAAATGTCATAGTCATTCAAAAAAGCTGTTATTTTGTTTTTTAAACCTCAAGCATTCTCGGGGTATGAAAAGCAAGATATTGTCTTTGGTGAAAGTCGATAATTATTTTATTATGTTTGGTAAACACAACTCCCAACAACTCATCAAATCTGTTTGTTATTAGCGATAATTTGTAAGTGCCTAAATTTAGTTTGATTCATATCATTGTCCCAAATTTGAGACTATCCTAAGTTTTATGTTAACTTGTATTGGGGTTTCCAACTTTGATTCCAAAAGATACCCTGGATGGATCTCGTTAGAAATCCCTGGTCCATGCTCATCCTTGTCTGTTCGTACCACACAATTCCTTAATTTAGGATAGACTGCTTGCTAAGACTTGTTTGATGGAATGTCATGATGCTTAAGAGAAAGTTTATGTCGATTGAGCAAGAATTTTAGGTACCATTTGTTTCAAAATCGCTGCCTAAGGGTTTGGGAGCATAATTTCCCAGCGTCTGAAATCTAAGGGTTTCTGTTGCAAGTCTTGGATATGGTGAAATCTCACCAGTTTAAGACACACTATGGCGATAAGTGAAATTTTATTTTCTCTTTTTTCCAAGAAAGGTATTCTACACCAAATTATTGCTTATGTTACCATAGCTACCTACCATCAGGTAATGTTTTGGAAAATGTGGCCACTCTCGACAGTTTTAGAAGCCTTTGAAAACTGAAGAAATGTCAATTTTGGCAGTTATTTTTGTCCGAATTTAGTGAAATTTTATCCAAAATCTGGTTGGTATTCAACTGCGTTAGGCGTCGCCCTGCTTTAGTTGACTTCATCATTAGTTCTACAATTTTGTCAATTCTTTTTGTTAAAATATGAATTTTGAGTGTTTGGAATTGAGGAGTTCATATGTTGTCAGAAAGTCATTTTCAGATATTTCTGCTTTTATGCCATTTTTGGTTCATTGTGGCTCAAAGGACAAATTTTACGTTTTTGGCCTCAACATAATTTACTGTTTTGGCAATTGTAGGCTATTGTACTTATTAAAGAAGTAGTCCCTGTTGTTGCTGATTTATAGGTTGGGTTTTATGATGTTTTATCAAATAGTATCGTAAGTTGATTAAGATTTACCATATTCGTCCTGGTTTATGCCAGTGGGCCATGGCATTTAAATTTAGAGCTCAAAACAAACGGTATTGTTGCAAAGCCACACGAGGGCTTTTGAAGAACGTTTTGAAAGGTTGGGGACCACCATGTTCTCGCCTCATACAACTACAACTAATTCTGGCCAAACCCTTGGATTTGCATTTGTATCGTCAATTTTACCTATTATAGTCAAGTAAGTTATTCTTACAATTTAAGCAGACATGCACTGATGGTTGTAAGTAAGCGATATGTGCTCGTTTTATGAGCTGAAATGCTCCGTCTAGTTGAAAAGTCTTGAAGACATGTTAGCACGAAGTTACTGTATCCTTGTTCCTCACCTCTTTTGATTGGTTTTTAATTGAAACATGACAAGTGTTTACTAGTTTTCACAGCCTTGATGTTTTGCTGTCAAACTGGTCGAGATCTTTGCCGTTGGATTTGCAGTCTTTTGGGGGACACCAATGAAATTTTTTTTGCAAGCATTCTTAGAGAATGTACCAAGTACTCACAGTTTTGGGGATTTTTGTAACTGGGTCAAAGTTCATGATTCGTTTCAATGCATGTCACATACACAGACTTATAATTTCTTATTTGCCAATCTCGTGTTCAGCAACTTTAAAAGAAATCCCCACTGTTTAAATTTGGGGGACTGGGCATATAATTGACGTTTGTGATATTTCTCAGATTTTGGTTGGCATTAACTGTGACAAATAAGGTTAGTAATTGTTAAATGTGTGACAGCAGATGCTTTTGTTGCATGTTTCATTGCCTACAGTTATTTAATGTACAAATTATTAGCAGATATTGATTGTGCTTTAAGATTAAGGAATAAGCTCTTGAATGGAGCATGAATTGCAAGTGTACAATTCATGCTAAGATTTTTTGTGATCAACTGAAAGTCACAAAGATGCAAGTATGAAGCAGCATTTTCTCTAAATTTAAAGACTTCTGACTGTGTTTCTGTTCACTGAGCAGGAAATGAGGAACATGTATTTATGCAATAGAAATTGACACAACTGAAGAGTTAAATTTAATTTTATTTTCAGTTTAATTGAACTCATTTGACAAATTATACAGTAACACTTCCAACCGACTTATAAACAATGTTAATACAGCAGGAAAATTCTACTGTTTTCCCATACGTACACACGCACACACAGAGGCAAATTATTAATTTGCATTTATTTATTAAATACTAACATATTTTAATATTGCACAATGAGACTAACTGGACAGTCATGTTTTATGAGAAGTTTGAAATTGTCAAACTATTCAAGGATAAAGAGGAGCCAGTGAAATGACAGTTTTCCTAATTTGCAGAAACAAACTACAAACTGGGCAGAGGTTTTGAACAAAAAAGATCACATCTTATTTTTTATGAACTGCTCCGTTTGTTTTAGCCTTGCATCCCTACCTGGGTTTATGTGCAGTAGTCTTCGAAAAAAAGATTTTTGCAAAAATACTACGGTAAATAATACAAAGAGTAACACTACATCATTTAAAAAATTATCCAAAAACTGCTTCAAAATTTTAAGACTTGATGAAAAGTAATATTGTCATTTTTTGACACCTACTAGACTTTAGACAGTGTACGTTATTCAAAACGCTTTCATCTTACTCATCACCCAATCAATGCTAAGTTCAGCGGTTATGATAACATCTCGCCAACTTATACCACAACATGGCAGACAAGTGGAATTTGATTTGCTCATTTTTTCATAAAAGATGTATCACCAAAATAATGACCTGCCACGCTCAACATCTGCGCCAAGTGGCAATATTTTGCAGCCAATCACAATGTTAGAAGACTCAAAATTTTTCGTCCAAAATTGGTGAGATTTTACCATAAGCTAGATGGCGTTCAGATAGTCGTGTGGGACTTGTATCCCACAAACATCCAAGGCTTGGTGAACTACTGCCTGTTCAATTCTCCGTCCATTATCAAAGATGAATGTTTCTTCTTCACTACCAGCTGGTGAATAGTCATTTAGTGAACATTACGTACAATTCAAACGTGATCCCAGATGATAAGATTTACGTTAAAATAAAATATCAATGCCCAGCATCAACCATAACATGGTGTAAATTCAACTAAGTGCTTTTTTCTATTTTTGAAAGAACAGCTACATTGGTATGAAAACTCAAAATTTTGCTAAAGTGTTTGTTGACTGCAGTAATGCAAACTGTCTTAACAAGAAAGTGAATTTTTCATCACGTTATTTTTGTTGGGAAATTTTAAAAAATGAAATTCCTCGCGTCTAGCATTTTGTGTCCCACACTGAAGCAATTTTACAGTCGAATATGTCAATATTTGGTTCAAAATCATCAACTTCAAACTTAGAATCAATCAAGCTTGAAACAACAAATCCAGTTTCAAAATCAACGAACTTCCAGCCACCCAATGAGTATCATAAACAATTCAGAATGTTGGCCATTAAAATAACATTTCTGTAACTTTGTAAAAAAAATGCAGCACTGTTAAACAACATATAATACATACTTTCTGCACCATAAAGCTTAAGACCCTTACTAGCACGAAATAACGAAAAGGATGCTTTCAAAGGTTCATCTATTTCACCAACTGTTAAAAACCCAAAGTGTTATTTTACTCGTACCTAGTTGTGACTTTTACGATCTCACTAGACCTCCACCCTAGACCTTATTGAGCACAATCCCAGCAGGGCTTGGAATGACCAATGACAAAAACAGAGGAAATTTTTCCAGGTGATGTATTGTTTCACTAATAAATGGGCTTGTGTGATAGAAACATTTTTGAGTTGTAAAACTAAGTGGAATAAACGTTTTTGCATGAATGAAGTCAAATTAATGATAAAAGGAGACTAAAAGAGGTAAACTGGATATAAAATAAGAGAAAATCAAAACAAAAAAGAGGAAATCTTCATAAAGTGAAAAAATTCCAAGCCCTGTACCAGGTTTCCGAGAAACATTTTGGCTGGAAAATAAATCAGAGTAACAAAAACAAACTAGAAAAATTGCAAAACAAAACTTTGCTTAAAGCCACCCTCCAGTGAATTGTAAGAGGCCAGTCCAAGTAGAGCTAATTGAGGTCAAGCCGAGGTTCCAAACTTCAACGTGAAAAAGTCTAATTTGCAGCAGTAAAGCTTCCAATTAAAAACAATCAGTCAACTCCATGGATTTATCATGGGTAATACGAAATGTCAACTCGTGGTGTTTAAAAAACAAATATAACAATGCGGGGTTACACGCCAAAACATGAGTCGAAACAATGGTTAGCAAGTATGCCACTGCATGAGGCTCAATACAAAAGAAACTATGATACAAAAGTCAGATATTTCACGCTAAAATGAAATCGTCATCAGTGCATACGATACACTGACCTATTGGTATGGTTGAAAAGAGAACTGCGTCACCTTTAGTTCAAGGAAATCTAATTTGTTATGAACCACATGGACAACTCAAGTCCTGAGCAAAACAGCTGACCTTTGTACGTACTGTGACGTTTCATAAAATTCGAACAAAAATAATTTAGTCAAAATTGTCATTTTCATTTTTTTAAAAGTTTACCACATACCGTAGTAAAAGTGCTCAAAATTTCATCACGAGTTTGCTGTTGACAGAAGTACCATGAAAACTGAGCAAAGAATGACTTCTTTTTTATTTTTGCTGAGAAATTTGATAAAAATATATTTCACTGTTTCATCAAAATGAGCTGTAAATTAAAAAAATTACTGGGATTGTAACGATTGTCAAAAGTACCCTCTATTCAGACATTTTCTCCAGGTCACAATATGCTATTTATAGTTTGAGAGGCACGTTGTGAGGAGAAAATCACAGAAAAATCATTGTAAATGTGGAGCGGTAACGCATGTCTTTTTCGAGGGTTTTCTGTAAAAGTTTCCATAGAATTTTTAATCAAGAGATCATGAGACCTCTACAATATTTGCACTCGTGCTATTAATTTTCAAGAATCTGGGCAATATCAGTCAAAAGAATCATATGAAAGAGGTCTTTTATGTACAAACTGTTATTATATTGGAGAGTTCACGCATCCAGTCGGCCGGAGAAAACATCGATGAAGGCATTTACAACAAAATAAAACGTTTTTAACTTAATTTGTAAAACACAAGATTAGCAGGCAAGAAGAATATAAATTATCAAGTTTCTCAATAAAAATAAACTTTAAGAAAACCCACTTCATTCTAGACAAGGTTCAGAGGACACAGCTCAACCCCTTCTAGAATTCCGATTACTTACAGCAATGCAGTCAACTTTGTAAAATATATAATTGGTAAAATATATACTTCCATCAATTATTAAATAATGTCAATTATTTTTGCACAAAGTAATCAGTCAATTACCAAACAACTACAAATAAACCGTTTGAGGGATAAGAAGGTAGTATTTTTGTTCCACTTTCCTTGACACTGTCATGCTGACCTGGGTAGAGTTCAATAATGCTTTGACCATGCTAGAAAAGCAAGAATTCACTAAGCAAGAATTCACGAAATATTGCCATGTATCTTCAATGAAAGCATGTGATTGGCTAGATTATTCTCACCGCGAGACAAGTATTGAACTCTAACCTGATACTTACTAGTGGGAATGCGTCTGAGATTAGTAAGACCTCATGCTGTCTTCCCAGGTGCATAGGTATAGACCTTAAGAGATTTTGCGACAAGGTGGATATTTTGTAAAACCTTTCATCTAAATTTGGAAATACACAAGTGGTTAGTCAAAATCTTAAGATTTTTTGTGTACACTTAGATTGTCTACCAATGTACCAACAACTAAATAATATCATTGTGAAAATATTTTGTAGGTATAAATGAAATGACCATCAGCATACTGTATAGGCAGTCACGCGAGTCTTTTTGCGGCATTTGTTCCAAAATATCCAGAATTTCTTTGACGAAATTTTTATTCCTGTGAATAAAGTTATAAATTATGCCTTTTCCGCAGCTGCCATTTTGGAAAAAAGACTCGCATGAATGAGCCTGATGAAACATGTTAGAAAGACCGTAAAATTGAAATGTTACAAAATGCTCAATGGCCTAATTTATTCAAAACACAAACTCAAGACTTCTCAAATGAGAGACTAGTCAGAGCAAATGGACGGAACAGAAACAAAAAACCTAAAATATTACAATTATCAAACAAAGTATTTAAACAACAGGTAAAAGAACAACTTAAAGTCTTAACAATAAATGACAAAATTTTAAAAAAACGTCTAAAATGAAAGTATGCATTTGGAATTCCCTAAGACATTAATGAATCAAAGCACACTTTCCTAAACACATAAGGATGATGTAAAAAGCCTTTACATCAAGCTTGGCGTTAAATCCGTACAAGTGCCACAAACCAATCAAAATGGCTGCATCTCAACAGAATATATTTGAACGTCTTTGGTGAAAACAAAACGAATGACTTCATCACATCGCAGACACTTGATGTTGATGACATACATATCCCAGAATGCCTCTCTCAGCTAAGCACCACCTGTTGGCTTTCACGCAACTCAAGTTGCTGCAATCTCAGATTATTCACAGTCCCGCGTATCCGCTGCGATTTTGTTGTCCTTAATCCCGTGACCGGGTCGAGGGGTGTCGTTGTCGATGACAACGGCCCCAACGTCCTATTGTTACTATTGAACCCTGTGTCATCCATTAAGCTGACCTCCGGCCGTGCTACGACAGGGGCCGGGGCGGACACAACGGACAACCCTGGAGGGTTAACTATGTTAGATCTTCTGTGGGTAAGAGGATTGTGGGAAGACGGAGCGTCCAGCACATTTATCTGCGACCTGACCTGAGGCACTGTACTTCTTGAGACTGAAAGAATCAACGGTAAATTAATTTTCATGAACACATCGCAATTCGTCAATTTTCGCATTGCTTATCCAGTGAAATTAACACCCCGCAAAGGATACCGAGGTTCAGAAAAAGAACTTGGTATCTTCAAAAGCTTGGAGCCATCTGACAGGGACAAAATGAACATAAATATTATAAAACTACAGGTAGTCGCAAAAATGTACTGGGTCGCACACTTCACATGGCAATACCTGCACTGCGACCAAATAAAAATGAAATCTTTAAACCAAAATCAATGCATTGTTTATTAATAACTTGAGTTTTGGCACTACATAGAGGTTTTTAAATTTCCAGTAGTAATGCGTGACAAAACTGAGCTGTTTGCCTGCCATTGCCACGCAAACAGAGCAAATGGTGCGTTACTTGTCTACTTTCATAACAAGGCGGAGCCATACCGTGAGCCTATGGGACACAGGAGTTGAAATTGAATTCTCAGTGGTGCACATTTTTGACAGCCTGTGTAATCAACATTTAGAGTGTTACTAAATTCAGACTGAGCAAGCAGTTGAAATGAAAGAAGTCACAATTTAAGATAAATTAGCTAATTAAAACCAGGATTAGAAATTCACAAGATAAACCAAAATTATAATCTTTTCACCACTAAAATGTGTTAAAATATGGTTAGTATCCATTCGTCTCAACCACAGAATAACTTTAGTTGATAAACTGGCGGAAGAATGTGAAAGACATGTGAAGAGCAGAGTAACATGATCTCACCAATGTATAGCTAAAGTAGTGAGTTCACCCCTAAGAAAGCCTACAAAATGTCAAATAGAGCTAGACTTAGTTACTTTACTTTGAAGTGTGTCAGCCCACTTAGTGCAAATTAAACCAAACGTAATATCCCAAAATAACAAATATGAAGGCGAAATTGTGAGGTACACAAACAAGAGGATTTTGATGTGAACTACCAAATGAGTAGTACTGACAGAAACAAATATTTCAAAACACCATTTTTTTCACAAAAACAGTCTGCTTCAAATGAAAGGCTAAATAGCCGTTAGAATGAGACAACAAGATCTGATTCATGAAATGAGTCCACAAGATCTGATTCATGAAATGAGTCCACAAGATCTGATTCATGAAATGAGTCCACAAGATCTGATTCATTACAGTGACAGAAATTTGGCCTTACCCTCCCACTTCACAGTGGCTGAAAAAAACATTTGTCCAAGTAACTATGAGCCCATCATACCCTAGAAATAATTCTCTGAAAATATCTCGAAAACTTGCAGTTATGTGTATTTGCAATTTTGCTCAAGTAAGATTTATTATTTTCCACAAACAGTTGACTTAAGTCTTAAGTCATTTTTCATGAAACAGATTCTTGGGCTGCATTCCGTAGAGCATGATACTTTTCAGAAAAGTGAAAACACGTAAATCTTACGAAAATATCGCCATGCTGAGTATGTGATAACACTTAGCTTTTGTCACGAGTGTCTCGCCTCTGCGGAACACGCCCGTGATCTACACATCTCGAAGAAGACAATAGATGTTTCAACAGTCTCCCAATCAAATGTGACGAATCCCACACGACGTGCAAAACAGGCAGTGATTAGTCAACATAATTATTCAAATGAATTATTGCATTTACACACACACCAATGATAAAATACACACAGTGTCCATACAGTGACTCCAATGCAGCATAATGCGGATTGTTCCACATAAGCTGAGGTCAGTTAAGACACGGGTGATGTGAGTGATTCCAAAGCTATATTCGCTGTGTGCAGAAGGTGACATTACTGGGCTCACAGTGATTTGGGTGCCAAGGACATGATCAAATTAAAATAAAACGTAAAGTAACAGAAAACAACGTCGACGTCATCCCCGTGCTCCACTTACTAGAGGCATCCATTGATAGAGACCAATACGAGACGTAACTGAAAGTTGACGGTGAAAAAAATATGTGAAGACATCGTGGATTAACTTCCTAAACTGCCTTGAGGTGGCGACAGTGTATCATCATTTCTGAAATCTACTGGTCTACTTGAGTGCAGCACACACCCTACTCATTCTTTTGAAAACACTGCAACACTGAAGATGGCTGGCAGGTGCTTGTCTGAAATGTCGTGCCAATAGTCTTGAGGTTGGTGTAAATAGACCGACAGATTTAAGAAATGACGATACGTCTCGGACTAACTGTGTTTAGTGCTTTTTCTCATTGACGTATTTGTCGTTTAATGGGCAGGGGAAAAATGCGACTCGGGACAAATGATACGTCGACAACAGAAGAGGTGTAATAGTTAAATTCACATGTCTCAGTTGTCTAACAAAAAGAGGCCAGAAAGTGTGGGGAAAACACAACGTTCCTTCCCAAAACTGAGGATTTGTCAATACATTCTGAATATTCCCTAAACAAAAACTTAACAATTAAGGAAAGGTAATTTTTAGTCACAAATCATCAGTATCCGTTCCAATCCTCCCAAATTGTAAATAATTTTAATTCTTAAAAGAACGAAGAAGTTTTACAAATCTGAAAATAAAACGAGGCTATACAGCAGGAATATAGCTTTGAGAATTTTGTTATTTCACAAACTGCAACAACAACAACAACGAAGACAACAGCAACAACGACATGAAGACTGAGTCTCCTCAAAATCCTTACCTAACTCAGGCTTTTGAGTTTTCAACCCGCTGAACGTTCGTTTCTGGTTGGCACTCGGTGTCGAGGCATCGCTGCGCCAGTCCTGCCCCCTGGTGTCCGTTGCCATAAACTGTGAGTATTGTTTGTACTGCTCCATATCAGCTGCAATAACTGATGACCGATTGAGTGTATTGGATTTGACTTTATACCGCGAATGTGACTGGAACTGAAATGAAACAACAAAACCCTAAAGTAATCTGTGACATAACAAAATAAGCAAGAAAAAATCTTGCCATGTTCTGAATGGCCAAATACAAATTCAAAGTACATTTAGTGCAGACGACCCAGAACACATAGCTAATATGAGTTTTACATTGCCAGCATTTTTTGTTTAGATTTTGCACCCGTGAAAGAAGACGTCAGGACATGAAGTAAGGTAGTTCTACATGACTGCTTGGTCTTCCAAAAATTGACACATGTATTTATGATTCAACAACTACATATTTTGCGCACTGATGCTATGTAAGATTGTACACTGATAGACTAAGGCATGAATCAAAGATTACTTTGTTTTCGCTCGGGTGAAGGATTGTAAAATACACAAAATCTCATCAATTTTGGACAAAGACGATTGCCAAAGCTGTCCTATTTCACTTTTCAAAGTCTTTTAACATTGTTGTGAATGGCCACATTTTTACACAATGTTGTCTGTTGATAGCTATAGTACAGAACTTGAACAATGTTGTCTGTTGATAGCTATAGTACAGAGCTTGAACAATGTTGTCTGTTGATAGCTATAGTACAGAACTTGCACAATGTTGTCTGTTGATAGCTATGCTACAGAACTTGACACGAGAAAGTTGAAAACAAAAGCTGTGAGGTAATTCATGATCCAACTAGCCACCGTTTTGGTTTACTGAGTGACATAAAACTAACATTAGGAAGCAATGTCACTAAATCTTGAATTGCGACTCAGTTTTCATTTTCAACTTTCTCCAAAAACTAATTGTTATTATTTAAGAACTTGACACATGTCACAGCACAATTTTGGTGCCACATACTTTGTATGAAATAAACGAGTAAATAAAAAATAACTTTTTCCACCTGACCCCCATATTATGCCCTAAATTGATGAGATTTTACCGTGTGTGCATGACTGCAGCCGTTTTATTTGTAATCTTCTGACTGATAAAAGAACAAATTTTTCCATTGCAAAAACAAAATATATTTGCTATGGACTATAAAATATATGTGCCACAGACTGTAAAATGTGTGCAGTATTCAAAGCATTGTACTAACTTAAAGTAATCTGACGGAATAATGCTTTTTCAGATGCAAATATGAAATATCTTTTCAATAAAAATGAGCGCACTCAGACAATAAAAAGCGAACGCAATAAAACGTTTTAACGACCAACCTACACAGAGGAGTGAGGTGGGGAGAGAAAATATATAAGGTTTTAAGTACATCTCAAACAAGACGGCACAGACAGGGACTCCGCCCCCCTGTTCGAAAGACAAATGTCATTTACAGGGGTCCCAGATTTTGAGAACCAGTTTTATGCCCATTATTCCGTGGAGAAAATTTGTTCTTAAAGTGTGGGACCCCCTGTAGGTGTCTATTGCCCAATTGCCTTCATGCAGTGTTATAATGAAGGAAACACACTGACCATAACATGACAATATTTTAACGAAATCTGGGGGCGTTCAATGAGCTTGACAACTGTTTGTTTAGATAATGTGAAACTCCACAAGATATATTACAGGGACAATGCATGATAACACAAGCTTTCAGTCCCAGTGACTAGCCTTATCAAACCCATCGAAATACTGCAAACTATGATTAGCGAATATCAGTTGGACTCACAGGTATTCTGTATCTGGCGTCTGGCACGTTTTTATTGGCCCGCTGCCAGTAGCTGCTTTGTGATTGGCCGGATGTGCTGCCTCGGCTCATAGCATACTGACCCCCGACGATGCCGTATTGGTTGAATGGGAATCCAGCAGCGGACATCATGTGGGCCTCGCCATATTGAGTTGGGCGATACTGCACGTCCTCGTGCTGCGACAGAGAGTCACAATTAATTAAAAATCGCATCTTCTATAGAAAGTTAACAAAACCCAATCTCGACAAAATGTACCCATTTATCCATGACAGTACCATCATTATCTCCCCGTTACCAACCATCAGGACAGTGAGTAACTAAATTAACTTTAACTTAAGGATGCCCTAGAACACAGCTGCCCATAACCTGTCACCACCAAAATATAACTCTTAATAGATACAGCCTGCTCTAACAAAGGACTGCCTACAAATAGATAGATGCCTTCAGGTTCATCGTTAGGATATTCACAGATCACAACATTCAAGGGAGGTAGCACAAGAGACTGCCTACGAATAGATAGATAGATGCGCACAGGTTTATTGCTAGGTTATTCACGCCTCACAACATTCAAGGGGGGTAGCATTGGTTTTGTCATAACAAACACAGACATAAGATGCAGATATTATCCATAGGTGATTTGGTGCTACTAAATAATAGTACTTACATATTTACTGGGTTCCTTTCCAATACCCATTGTACCTGGAGTGCAGTGCAGTAGTCTGCAAATACAACACAAACATTAGAAAACATCTCAACAGCAACTGTTTATACAGCAGATGCCAAAAGTAGTCAGGGAAAGTGATCCGGATTTCCGAGTCATGAAGACTGACGGCAAGAGAGATTTCCCAAAATGGCAGCTGAGCGTAAGCAGATGAGTCACATGATGATGATCCATAACGTAATTTTTGTGCAACTATTTATGGCATGTGCTGTAACAAATTGAAACTATTGTATCAATCACAAAAGATATCTCTACACAGTGTCACATGACCTTACACAAGCAAGCGTGCTTTCCAAGCCTTGACCAACTTGTCCCAAGGCAATAGCGCATTATCAACCATCAGTTATTATATTGAATCACTACGTGACCTCACCTGTAGACATGCTCCACAATACCCAAGCCTCGCACTAGGTTGTCCCTCTGCAATAGAGCACTGATTCGTTCCAACTCTTCTTCCTCAATAATGTCCATCGGCTTACTTGTGTCCAATACTCCATCTATTGAGAACTGCAAATACCAGATTCAGATGTAAGATAAGTCAATAAGAAAGTCACAAGTCATTAACTTTTATTTTTGCTTCATCAAACGCTACGATACCAGCACCAATTATTAACAAGCGACATCAACACTCGTTGGGCTATTTGGAAACACAACATTGTCAACAAACCGTACTCCATTTACTAGCATCTACGTTAGAGTTTCCCACAACTCACCACTTCTTCTGAACTGTTTGGTCCACCAGTGTCTACAAACAGGCCTTCATGATGTAAAACAAACGACCCTTTCTTAGACATTGTTGAATCCGAACTCTAAAGAAACTCTCCACAAAAGGCTTAGACCCAAATTATGTTACCACGGTGATGGAAAGAGAATGAAGACAAAAGACTGTGAAGTCTGCCAAAATGGAAAAAAAGGATGTGTGCAATCGGAAAAACGCATCCTATCCTACACTACATTTCCCCTACACCTTAGTATCTCCTAGCTATTTTTGCAGCTTTTCTCAATACACTCAATAACCAAACCTAACAGAAATACAAACACAATCGACAGTCTGCAAAACACAAAACAACAGTCAAACTAAATTGAACACTAAACAAGAACTCACAAGCAAACCACAAAAAAATAATAAGAGTTTGTGGAAACAATGCAAGAACACAAAAATTTCTGTGACCGATGTCTCAACAAAACCACGAGAACATAAAGACACTTCATTAGAACATGGCACTTAATATCCACTTCCTGTTCTGGCTAAAAACTGATTACGAACATCACATAAGCCAACCAATAACGTGTGCATGCACTGAGCAATACCTCTTCCACAAGTTCAATGACATGGTCCTCGGGGACCTGACTCGCACCGGATTTCCAGACCGGAGGAAACTGCCAAAATGGCCGTGCCAGGCTCTACGTATGAAAAACGGAGCAATGAACAAAAGTGCGAACTGCGAAGGCATGTTCGAAGATTAAACGCAACTAAAAGCTCGGTGAAAACCTGTTACATGGCGTATCTAACAATACAAAGCATATTGACAAAAGCAACTTAAATTTGTGTTAGTTTTAAGTCCGCATGGTTTAATGGCGTGATATTAACTTTAAACTTAGTAGCTGAAGCCTGACTTTTGTCTTTATTCACTTTAGTACCTAGATGATGGCAATCAATACAAGAATTCGAGTTTAAAGACTTAAACTTAATCATGGGCATACTTGAACCAGGTTTGGACAGAGATCGAGACTCGAATACAGGATTTTCCAACTCCTCCGCGCAGCTGTCATTAAACATGTGATCATAGCATAGGGTATTCTATTAAAATTACACGCTAGCAGATGGTACCTTGGTCAATTTTTCTTATCTATACGGTGATTCTGCTCAGGGAATAGTCTCCTTATGTCCAACATATAGCGTAGACTTAAAACTCAAGAATTCCAAAGAAATGACCTACCAAAGACTACATGCAAGATAGCACCAATAACAAGTCAGAGCAACGCAGAGCGTTGAAACGAGCCCACGACAACAGCGCAATCGGTCTACTTCTAAAGGCGTTTTTCAGTGTCATAAAAATGGACACTAGATGTCACAGAATGCGTCAAACCAATCCAAATTGAGAAGGTGGCATTGTCTCTTTAATAAAAAATTATTTGTCAAATTTCCTGAAAATAAGCCAAGGAACTCCAAAGATATAGAGAGAAAACACTTGACACAAGGGTACACAGCTATAGGCCGATTGGTCTGGAACTCATCATCTGTGTTGCCATCTCCATAGCAGTACATCTGTCAAATTTCGAAGAAAAGACCTGTCAAAGCCTTAAGGAGATAAAGCCTGCAAGGGGTTTAGGAGATACAGCAGTGGACGCCAGATGTTGAACCCCCAGTCAGGATGATACACCCACATCTAAATATATGGGCGCATAAAAAATTGACAGGACTAGTTTACAAATTCTAGCCGCAGTCTGAGACAGCAGCTAAGCTGTTTTGGGAGTACAACCCTATAGGTGAGCCTAAGCAAGCACCTCAGTTTACATTCATGGAATTCTCACCTCATTGGTCCGGTGCGTAAGTCTCCGTGTCACAACAGGGGGTCGTTTGAAGGCACGCCTTCGACGTGCCAAACCCGGGCTCTCGGGACGAGGTTCTTTCTTTTTCTTTAACATTGATTCCATCTTTTCTTTCTTTCGTAAAATCTCTTCTCGCTGCACCCTGCAATATGAAGTCATCATGACATCAGTAAGGCCAATATTCCCTCTATATTCTTCTCTTTCCCACAATGAAATAGTTTCAATAGTTTCCTGTGGTCATGTACAGTTCAATTATCTCTATCCTTCTGGTGCCCTAAAACTGAGGACTTCACACAACACTCTCTCCATTAGACCACCCTAGCTTTTAAACCTTCAGTCAAGGCATATATTCTGCTCTACAAGATTTATGACATTTGTGCCACAAATTTACTTGAGATCAGGGCCGAGTCCCTTAGTTGTGGGACACTGAGTCCCTTAGTTGAGGGACACTGAGTCCCTTAGTTGTGGGACACTGAGTCCCTTAGTTGTGGGACACTGAGTCCCTTAGTTGTGGGACACTGAGTCCCTTAGTTGTGGGACACTGAGTCCCTTAGTTGTGGGACACTGAGTCCCTTAGTTGAGGGACACTGAGTCCCTTAGTTGTGGGACACTGAGTCCCTTAGTTGTGGGACACTGAGTCCCTTAGTTGTGGGACACTGAGTCCCTTAGTTGAGGGACACTGAGTCCCTTAGTTGTGGGACACTCATGAGAATAGCTAGTGTGATCATATGCTTTGCTTGTAATGCATGAAGATGTTACGCAACAACTTGAATGTATGATCTTGTATTTTTAAGAGTTTCTTGCATCTACGGAACGCAAACCCTGTGTATGTCATCCTTTGCAAAAATTATTCTGTATTAAATTTCACAGATGATAAAACCAAGACAGGATAAAAAGCCGATGATTCTCTTCCATAAAAAGCAGATGTCCATCTGAAAGTGGAGATGCTTGGCAATTGGGGAGAGAAATTTGTTCCTAGGTAGTAGAAAATTAGCCTTTCAAGAAGGCAAAAACACCTTTCCCCCAAAGTGAGCAATGGCCCTGGAAGACAATTGTCAAAAATTAAAAGCAGACATTCACAAGCTATCAACACCAAATACATTCTTTTGCTATCTACCTGGCTGCTTCTTGGCGTGCCTTGAAGGCAGCTGTTTCCTGGAACAGCGAACCACTGTTGGAAAAGTACTTGTCATACTTCTCCGTTGTGCCTTGCAAGGGATAGATCCTGCGGAAGTTGCCCAGATGGCTCTGTTCGTACTGTTCAAGTTCTTCTAAATACTGTGACTGAGCCTGTTCCAGCTCCTCTCTACAGTGAATAGGTGGAACGTTAACGTTATGATTTGAACCCATTTTAACACGTTAGTTTCATGACACAATTTCAAGCTGCAATCATTTAGTCCTGTTTCGCTGTCACTTTAAACATATTTAAAGTTCTTAGCCAAAGAGCCAAAACCTACAACTGATCTGTGATGTACTCATGGAACATGATCATTGTATCACCTGACTGACCTATTTTCATAACGGACCTAGTACAGGTGAAAATTTAACCCAAAACCCAATTAGAATTGCGAACTGAATTACAAGTTTCAATTACCCCCATTCCCTGCCAACACAATAAAGAGCCATCTGGCTGGGCTGCCAACAGTCAACAGGAACATATACTTTTATGACTTAATGCAGTGTCTATACACAGTGTAAATCTTGAACGAGTGTCGAAATATAGATCATAAATATTTTAAGTCTGGTCTGTAGGCCTGGCGTTCAGACCAGATTTAAAATTTTTGTGATTATGTGGTGTCATGAAGTATTTCATAGGTGACCAAGAAGTCTAAGCAGCTGAACTGAATTCAATGGGCTTTTGTGTTTGCACTAGAAAACTCCAACCATCAGGCTGTCATCGAACGACGGTCCATTTTTACCTGGACTGGGTTCCTCATGTGAATGGCAGACCCTGCAAGTCATTTTTGAATTTCAGTGCTGGCCAACCCCAATAAAATTTACGGTTTAACCTACTGAGGGTTTGAATGTCTTTGTTGAGAAAAGAAAACAAGATCTACCAACGCAAGGAAAATTTTGAATTATATTTTAAAAGTAAAATGCCCAATTTGATTTTCAAATTTCAGCCAGCTGAATATGGAAAAATGCAGCATCGAACTGTTGCTCTGTTAACATTCGAAGTACAAGTGAATCGAGAAAATAAGTAACGCAGACAAAAGAAAGTAAATAACATTGGCCTTATCAATAACAACAAATTTAATTGAAAATTTGTAAGAGAGAAAAAAGAAAATGATACAGGGGGCATCATTTCTGTTATCCCATCAAAGAATAGCCAGTCATACAGAAAAATAATGGCTTTAACTTTCAAGCGACCTATGACTGTCCTTGTCCTCCTCAATGGTTGACATGTGGACCTTAGTTTGACCTGTGACCCAACGTCAAGAGTCACTTCACTAATACATACCTGGTCTCTTTCTTGTTCTGTCTCTGAAACAGTCGGTCTTTGATTTTCTTCTTGTCCTCCTCAATGCATTTCCTCTTGTCCACTGCACCACAGTTGATCAACATCAGCGTGTCATGGAGCAGTGCTTCCTTGATCTCTTTGTCTAGAGGGGCGTCCGTGTGGAAACTAGGCGAGTGGTTGACCTGCGACACCGGGCCATACATCATTATGTAATTCATTCATGGAAAAACAAGTTTGTTTACAGGCTTGGTACGTTATTGTTTGTACATGGTGTTCTTTAACTACCTGTTGGTGATTTAATGTATTAATCTTTAAGACTGGGTGACTTACGACACAAGGTCAAGGGTCACCCATGACACCAGGTCAAAGGTCACCAGTTAACTGAACATACCAGCTACACTCTTAAGAAGAAAACAACATTAGTTGGTTTTGTACTGTGGTTGTTTTCAAAACTGATGAAGTGGGTGTTTTTTTTGGCAGATCTCTTTTTCAAAAAAATTCACAGTGTAATGCAGCAGGCCTAATTGTAGTCAGCCGGGGAGTGACGCTGACACATTTGAGGCAGTGGTGATTATCTACCTTTAAACAAATTAAGATCATTAAGGAGGTGATTGACGGTTAGTTGACTAGTCACTTTGTTTTAAGCCTAGCAGTGACCACAAAACAATGAATAGAGCAACATCTCACAAATTTAGGACACACTGTGACGGATAAGTGAAATTTCATCACACTGTTTTCTATTAAAGAACCAAATTGATGGTTGGAGTTTATTACCTTAGCCTGGACTCAGACAAGGAATTTCACACCGTTAAAAGCCTTAGTGTGAAAAATGAAAAGAAAACAATTTCGGCAATCAGTTTGTCCAAAAATTGCAAGATTTTACTGTATAACTATACATTGTAAAACTTTAAATTTTTATTTGATAGGTAGACCATACATACCTCTAGCAGGTAGGGCTTAAGCTTTTTATCCAGAAGGATATCAAAACCAAGGATCTCAAAGCAAGCACTGCCTTTGACGTGGTTTGGGAAACACGTTCGGTAGTTGTGCTTGAGGATTGGATGAGCAGAGATGAGTGTCTTTATGATACAGTCGTCGATATCCGACCAAATCTTGTCAACATCATAATCATTCTCCTTCCACCATTTATTTATTGTAGTAATTCGCCTGTGGATGAACCAGGTATAGACAGAGTTCATATAATACACCAGGGGGCAGTATGTTTGCTAAAAGTAGTGATTTTTCTACAGATGAACTAGTTATAGTGAGTGCTCAGTACACCAGAGGGCAGCACCAATTTGTGACCATCCTCTTTACAAGAACCGAGGAGACTGAATCAGTTACAAAGAAATTTACTGGGTTTAACGCACAAGTTTATTTGTGTTGGTCAACCGAAAAGACAATTGTGAAAGTCTGACTATAAAATGAGGCGTTCTGTAATTAATTGCTACAAAGGACAATTGTCTTAAACACCCTAGGCATCTCCTTTCTCAGGTACTTTCTGGAAAAATCCTGGATTACTGGTGTAAATAAGGCCACATCTGTAGTAAACGACTACTCTCAGGTCCATGCACAAATATCTGAGTCCTAAGGGTACTTTGTTGGTCCACGTACAGTCAAATATCTGAGCCCTAGGGTATTTTGTTGGTCAGTGACGCATGAATAGTTAATTAAGAAATTGGGAAATTCTGTGTCATCCACTTGTGGACCGTTGAGCTGGTACACTACTAAAACTTTAAAAGTGGAAGCTTAAAATTCATTATCATTTGTTTAGTTTTGAAAAATATGTCAGGTTAAAATTGCAAAATGTAAGGTTTTTAACCATTCTGAAAATCAAAAGAAAAACAATGAATAACAGAATACCATTATTTGACATGTCAATCATTATCTGAGACCACTCCCCTCACCTCTTACTCCCGCCTTCGTCGTCATTCCTTACAAAGTCACTGCTGTGCTTGTTTATAGCATAGTTGGTCAAGTGCATAAACTGGTTGTCCTGCAATTATACAATACAAGGAAAATGACATAGTTCTGTCAAGAACCTCAGCAAGAAGTTGACCTGTGACCCGAGGTCAAGAGTTGACATCTCGTCAGGAACCCTACAAATGATGTCTAATAACAAATTATATTTAAAACCTTAGATTAAAAAAATCAGTTTCTCATTTAGTAACTTTTTTATTGCAGTGAAACTAGGCAACGCCATTAAGTCATCCAAGGACTGAAAGATGTAGTTAGCTCAAAGAGTGACACACAACTGATCAATTTTCCCCATACATCTTGAACAAGGTTTGGTGGTTATGTTATAGAGATTGAACAAGATTTCATAAAATCTGATCTATATTTAGTTAAATGGAATCAACTGTATTTTAAACAACTGTCAGCATTGTAACGTCAGATAGCGGGAGGTATTTCTGGCTATCCAAGGTAAGGTTTTTTAAGCAGAAGTGTGCTGCCCTTTGTAGTAATTCAGTTTTACTCACCGTGTTGTTTGAAGTCGGTTCATGATACTTGCATGTAGCAAACCTGGCTAAGCCATCTTTGAACACGTATATCCTCAACGGGTCACAAGAGGTCACTAGTGCATAAATACGCAGGTCAAACTTAAACCCATCAATGAGAAAAGGCTGAAAATATAAAACAGAGGATGGAATATAGAAATCAAGGCATTTAATTTCTTGCATCCTCTATGGGCCTCAGGTGGTGCCACTTCCATGGAAAAAGAAACTGTTATTTTTTAAATGGAAGACATTTGTACTTTTAACTGAGGGGGAAAAATTGCTCTGAAACCACCAGTATGTAGATGACAGTTCAATGAAAACTAGATACTTGAATTTAATTGTCAGACATTTCGAAGATCACAAAACCCATGTGGTAACACAACAGATGCACTCAAAAACCAAAACGAATCTCCACCAATACAAGAGTGAAAATGATTTCAGTCAAATTCAGACTGATCCTGTCAGATCTAATTTCTCCAAGAAGTGAATCACACTGACACAGACAAATAGTACCTCAAACAGCCACATTCTCATGAATATTCACGCATATTGTACGGAGATTCGTTACGAGATCAACGAACTCGTAAAAAAACTCAGCCACATCTTAAGCATTGAATCCATGCATGAAAAAGTTAATTCTCAAGACACGGTACAAGTACGATCCCCAACGTGATAGCAGCCAGTCTGCATAGTGTACCTTTGCAATATACTGTTGACATATCTGGTGTTCCGTAGCCTTTATCTCTCGTGGATTCTTTGTTACCCATATGCCCTTGCCCTGACAGCCACTCTCAGGCTTCATGATATACGACTTGTTCTTCTTGGCCCGCGTGAACGCTTGGAAATCACCGTAGCTAGAGGAGGGGAGATAATTACAGCTTTTTTACTCGCATTCGAAATAGAATCAAACACTTTTGTTTGCGTTGTAGAAACAATTATCATTAAGTAGTATTGTCTTTAACCTGGTGAACATGTTTCACAACTATGGCACCAAAAATTTCTAAAAGTCTTCCGCCCAAAACTCTGACGACTTTTTATGGGATTTTTCATGCCAGAAAAAGACGACATCTCAGAAAATGAATTGACTTCTAAAATTTTTGGAATGTTAGACAATTAAAGTTGATCGTCAGACATCCGTTTTAGTAAATAAACTGCCAACAAAGCAAGACCTAGCTGGCATTTCAAGACCACGACTGATGAGGGTTCAAAGGTCAGAAATACAATTTTCCAAAGGACCTCCACCATTTTTTCCAAAAGAACTCCGTAAGAGGACTTTATGCATGTAAAACCACTTAATCTACAAATATCAGGAAACAAGTGGTCAGTAAAGGCATATCCGTGATGAAAACTGAATATATGCGTATATTGGCAGAACAGTGTGAAATATTACACTTTACTGAGGTTCTTCCCAGCACTTGAAGTCAGTGTCGTTTAGAGAGACTGAATACAAAGGATACAAAAGACTTTCGTTTCAACGAGGGTAATCTCAACAAATATGATTCTGGTCAAAATTCATACTTACTCAGCAGGTAAGCACCATGAGCGAGGGAACACGTTGTATTCCTTGGGGAACAATTTGGCCATCCTATTCATATTACGTGCAAGAAGATCCTTACGACAGATCTCACTCATGCCTGGGAAGTGGTTGATTTTCTGAAACAAGATGGAGGCCACTTGTTTCAGCTCCATTATGGAAAATTTCATTTTATTTCATCAATCCTTCATTATTTCATTACAGAGAAACACTCCCACTAATATCCTTTCGCTATTTTTGTAACATTACCGTAGTTTAATTTCAGTCAAAGATTTCCCACGAAAGTCACAATTTCACTGAAACAAGCACACTCCAGTCAGTTACTGATCCCGGAGCGGCCCGTAACACCCACTAACAATCGCTTCCCCACTAAGTTAGATTACACATGCTGGCATAAATACCAAGCGAAAAAACATAACCAGCCCACTTGTATAGAAAATATCTTACAGCAAACATTGAGATTACAAAATCAGATAAAAGCAGTCGATTTATAACTACCACAGACTAAGATTAAAATCTGCATGGTATGCGCAGAAAGATAAGAGCTGCTTCAGGAAACTGCTCCACAAGAAATCTCTGACAAAATATACTCGCTACATCAAAACAGATTAAATTTTTCTACCAAACTTAAATGGGAAGAAGGTGATGGAAGTGATAATTAGAATGAAAACTTCATCAGATTCCCTGTGACGCCCAAGTACTGCAACAAAGTCCTTGGAAAGCTATTTTTTATTTGTTTTTCATATCATTCTCCTTTACTCTAGTAATGCCTGAATGACACTACATTAATTGGTTTCATAATGGCGAGGTTTTGTGGGTAAATACCACACCATTAAAGGATGGCTGTGTAACCCAGGACCGTCCTATTGCTCTCACCTGGTATCTCTTCATTTCCATAACCCTCTCCAGCGCCACCGAGTAGTCTGTCCAGTAAACGTTCCACTCCTCATCCTCAGGAACTTCTTTGAAGTTGCACCTTTTGGCAACACGGCGAACTAAAACACATAGACTGGTTGTACATTCAATTTAATATGGATTAATGAGTACAGGGATCTTAATAAATTAACGAGTGAGAACTTCAAGACCTGGTTGAAATAAAAAATAAATACTAATGCTTATTAAGCCTAGTTGCATTCATAAATTCAAGACAATTTTTCAAATTTTTAAGACCATCATTGGTGTGAATTCTGCCACATTAAAAAGTTGGATAAAATCCATGATATTAGTTACTCAACCATGGCATGGCAGTGGGGCAATTAAACACATTGAATTCTCCACAAGACTTCTTCTTATCAATATAGATTACCTATTTACTGGAGATATTGATCTTAGCCAGTTTTCAATTTTAGAGGCGCTCTCACCTGAATCATATTTACAGCTGACAGTGCAAATGTACAGGACTCTGGAAAAGAAAAGATGATAGACCTGATAACCGTGATCACACACAAATGAACAATATCATCAGAGATGATAACATGAACATTATGAAGGGTGTTTGCAGTCTTTTAAGCTAGTTCTAGGTCATGTCACATCAGAAATACGGCTGCCTAAGAGCCTTGTACTTCATCAATGAACTTGTACAAAATTTGCTGTTGTAGTCAATTTTCACAGGCACTGAGTTCCTTTTGAGTGGAGTAGTACCGCAATTACCACATCAGCAATGACTTTACAGCAGCAAGACACTGGCTGTAATAACATCACATTATCGTACACTGAAACTTGCTTGTAACTTTTTTAACACAAAGGGTTTCTGAAATTAGTATTTCATGCAAAAAGTTAAGTCAGTAATACGACAGAAATTACCCACAGCAATCAGAATCGCTATGTTGATCAGTATTTCAATTAGCACTGATGTCTTCACCTTGATGTATTTCATCTTGGCAGATAACTTACAGGTGAGTCATGATTCTGGACAAAAGACAACCCTAATGCTTAACAATGGACTAGACTGATATCTGGATTTAGAAATCTGACCCTTCAGCTGGAGATGAAATGAGAGACATTTGTCATGATTGAGCAATCTAGTCAGGAAGAGTTGGCAATAGCAACAGAGTTGCATCATGGGAAGAGTCAAGGTCTGTTTAGTTGTCATGAGTTGAAGGGACTTAGGTCATGCAGTGTATGGCAGGGTCAACTCTCTGGAAACGCAGTTTCAGGTGTTAAAGCTAAAGATTAAATCGCCCATCGAAAATTTAAAAAATAATAAAAATGTCATACAACGATCTGTTGAAGCTTGGAACTAACAGGTGGTACTTGTATTTTTGAATGTGAAACTTGAACAGGATTGTTATGTTGACTAGGACAATGTGCAGAATATTATGTTACTCTTTATAAAATCAAAACTATATGTTTATTGAAAATCTTGTATCAATAATGTTTATCTGACTGGTGACGGACACTACAATATGTTTAAACCAAGGTGGGGTTTCAGGATCTGGGCGAAGAATGCCAAACAGGAACTTTACAGCAAAAATAGAAATAACAAAGAAGCAAGACATCTTCTAAATCGTTCCAAACATTCTACAAAGAGCGATTTCACTGAAAATGTCCATCGTGCGTGTTTCGCATGATTAAACGCATTACCGAGATAGTCAAATAGAGTTTCGCTCCAATCACATTGTTCTCAATAAGCTGTCGAGTCCAATCCATTGTCATTTTTCAAAACGCAAAATGAATATCGATTAGCTTCTATTTTCAAATATAGTCAACATGAAGCCATTTGACATGCAAGAAGTCAATAGAAAAGCATGTAAGGCAATTGTTGAATAATGATTTGTGTGCACAGTGGGGTGTTTGATAAATAACATGGTTGAAACACCCAACAGGAAGGACTATTATTACCAAGTTGATAGTCAGACCGAATAAATCTACCAATCATGATAGTCACCTCTGGGAATCAATTTATTGACAGTAACTACATGAACTAGTGAACAACAGCTCTTAACAACATAATAAGCCAATAACATTGAGAAAAAAATATTAAAAGTTTTTAGGTTCACATTCAACGTTTTTCATTGAAAAATTTTTCAGCCTAAGTGGTCAGAACTCGACGTGCGTGTAGAGAAGTGTATGCAACAACAGAAAGTTTTGATCTATAATAATTAATAATAACTGGATTACAGATATTTCCACGGTAGCAAACTAGTTTATGATGATATAAATGGAAATCGGCTAAAAAGTCAACACCAAAGGGCCACTGACCGCCAGACCAGTGAACCTCATTTGGAAGAGTCGGCTAATCTGATCTCCGGCCAGTGGGTGTCTTAAGAGTCCAACCATTGGATCTAGAGGTTGAGGCCGTAATGTTTAGGAGGCCTCCCCAGAACAAGATGAATGGCAGCTATGTTTGTCACAGCTCTATAGTCTAGACTGGGATGGGATCATTTTTCAAAATTGTTGAAGCGTATTTTTTATTTAAATGTTCGTTGTGGTAGAAACATTCTAGCTTTATTAATAACGTTAGTTACATAACTATTGAAGTTGGCTTTTATACCAGGAGCTTGCAAAGCCTTTTGTTAGTATCCTAGACTTTATTATGTGCTCAAGCTGGAGGTATAATGTAATATCCTATTGAATGACTCCATAAACCATCTATTTATCTTTCTATCTATCAACCCTAAAGAATTGAAGAGTACGGGACACACGAAACATGCGAAACGCAGACGCGTTCATACAATTAGGTATGGCACAAAGTAATTAAATACTTCAGGAAGTCAGCCTGTCATCTTTTAGACAGATACCAACTACAGTTAGCATACAGAAATATGGCACAAAAGAGGTAAAGGCATGACAACATAACCTGTCTTATGTTTAGTTAAATATGATTTGGATTTGATAAACCGTGAGTGATCATACACCTCATAAATTCAAGCGTGTGAATGCTCACACAAGCCATGCTATTTTCACAGACAACAAGTATAACAAATGGCCATATTTAAGGACTGTTTATCTAGCTCTTAAACCTTAAACTGCATGAAGAGTACCTTAAACCTCCTCACCAGGGAATGATCCAGACAACTTAGTCAATAAACATTCAGGTACCTAGCTACTTGTAATAGATCTAACACCACATTCAGATATGTCAGGATGCCTTGGTGCCAAAAGCAATTCACATTTTACAACTAAAACTAGCGACAGGGTACACAGATAATGACAGAAATTAGCATGACGACAGATCATCAAAACATGACGATAGAAGTTTCCACAAGACATTTGAAAAACTAAATGAAATTTCCCAGAAGAGAGATAACTTTTTTACACATTGACTACGTGGTTAAAACTGATTAATATCAAGTCAGAGCTGTCTGTTTACAAACTTGATACAGACTTGGTGGAATTACTGGCACATGCACCTATTCCCCACTACTGGAACACCACAAGACAGACATATCTACACACTCATTGGCCACCTCCCAAAACACCACAGTGCCATATCTAGTTCTGTACTATTTTCCCACAATGCTGCACTTCAGCAGGATACTCATCTAATCCCTGATGTGCTAAAAAAAAACTATTTCACATTAAAGTGATTTCACCATTGACACCAGTAAAGTTCCTTTGGCATGAGAGTGGATTGCTGACATAAAAATTTGAAAAGAGGAGTGAGGCATGGTAAACCGTTCTTCATTTGTTTGGCTCAGAAGTGTGTCAGCGGCCCTGACCTTCGAAGATCACAAAATGCTTTTCTACCTCACAAAAGAGGAGAGTTGAGTTCAAGAAATGGGAATTCGAGAAAAAGGAATTCGCACAAGCCTACATCAAGCCAATACACTGAATGTCATACTTCAAGTGCTTTTGATTAGCTTTGTGTAAAACAAGGGCTGCTGCCAAAGTATTCAGAATTTTGTGAATAACAAAATGAACACATTGTGAACAGTGATGTGCAAGTAAGCAGCAGGGAACTCATAAACTTGCTAAAATTATAAATGTAATTATACTGAAATAAATCAACAAACGATGAGCACGTGCTAACAAATAGCTTAGCTCTACTATGTAACTACAAATCAACATTTCTAGACACACAAAAATTTCTCACGAGGAAAACTTACGAATGGTTCCGTAACATCCTTTCATGAATAAAGTTAATTTAAGACTATTACTCGTGAAATTCAAACACAAAAAGGTTATCGATCAATTTCAGCAAAAACCTAACATTGCAAAATTAAAACGTGTTGCTTATTGCAGGACAAATAACATTGAAACATGTGATTTTGAAATTGTTAAAGAAACAGAAACCCTTTCCATTGACAAAAGAAAGCGATAGTTACGGTAACAGTTCTCTAGTTTGGGGACTGTCAAAGATTTAGGACACCAAAATTCGAGCTGAACTTTCATAATTTTGAAGATTGGGAAAGGGCGAGTTTGGCGTTCATTATATTTCCCAAATAACTGACATTATGTTTTGTATCAACAGAGTCTGAAAAATGCCATCGCATGCGCGCACCCAGGGGGGCATGCATCGGTGCCAGTTTTCCATGCCTCCCACACTATGTATCATAGAAGTGAATGACTGCTTGTCATTGGTGGTAATTCTTGAATTTTTGGATGGCCATTATTACCTATTTCTAAAATTTGGTACAAGCTCCGACCATGAGCAAAATAATTATTTTTCACTGTCCCAAACTGGAGAATGTTTACCATATCAAACACACATGGATCTAGAAAAGGGGGTCCAAGATAATGATCCAGCACGGGGATCTGTTGAAGTTCCCAGGCTCCACATCACAGAGTTGGTCAACGAAGCTTTCCAGAGCAAGTTCGTAGTCAAATCTCAACCAATGTTCATTGGTCTCGAACAGTGTCTTCAGATAATCGCTACTTACTCCAGACAGTGTCCTAGCTCTACTTATTTCAAACAGCGGCTTCAAATAAATGCTACTTACTTTTTCCTTTTCTTCTTCTTTTTCTTTGTTTTTTCTTCCTCCTTCTTCTTCCCAGCACTCACGCTCTCCGTCTGACGCTCAGTTCCGCTCTCACCACCCTCCCCCTCTCCTTCCTCTTCAAAACCTGCAAGATTGCAGAAGACGATTAAAGAGATATTGTTGGCAAGAAAAATGGTTTTCTGAGATCAGCCCCAGAACAGAATCAAGCTGACAACCTCAACAGTCTAATTCCCTCCTCATTAAATGGCTGAGTATTGTAAGTGTGTTTAACTGATAAAGTCACCAGCCTTGATTTAGTGAATGACTGCTAGCCAACAATAACAATTGGAGATTTTTAATATCATCACAAGAACAGTGGATTTTGTTGTCATACAGCTCAGTTTAATAAGCTTCAACAGGTTGATCACATCCAATGAAAATTCCAAAAATATGCTCTTGGCCCTAAGCCCAGATGTCCTTTTAAAGATACACCAACTTTGAGGTATATGAACAGATGACTTTCGCTCGTAAAATGGAAGGAAACACGTGACACTACTAACAGGAATAATTCTTCAATTCCGAAAAAACAGAACTGACAAAATTGAGTCAGTTTTCTCAAAATTAACTGAAAATATTATCAACTTGTCATACAGCAGTCAACCACAGCAGACAATGACTCGAAAGGTTTTCGATTCTGGTGAGAAATCTGCCAAAACATTCCAAAATGGTGAATCTTAAGGTAAAGTATGATTGACCTAGATTTAAAAAGATTAGACTACGGACATATCTCTGAAGAGAGTTGGACAAGTTAAGAGCAATTTATAGCACCTATGACTCAGCTTATCAAATACTTTAGGTCAACAGTTCATAATTCACTAAAAATTAATTGGTGCTAAAATCAAGAATGATAAACTCATTTTGATGTAAAATTGTGGTAACCATGGTACTGGTGATAAAAAGCATTCTTTATGATCTGCATAGTGGGTAAATCCTGCACAGTGAGAGAGGGCGTTGTGGTATTTCAGGACATGACCATCCAGGAGCCTGGTCAGGGGAGATCATCTCATCCATGAATCTACTAACCTAGAACTGCTAAACAACATGTCGCGGAAATCAACGAGATTTCGTACGACCATTCGAGAATAGTTTGGCAAAGAGAAAATTCATTAGAAAAAGAAGTTATTAAAAGTAGAAATAGTCACTTGACATTGTTTTTTATTCCAATTTACAAGATAATGTTACGCTTTTTTCGTCTGAAAACACTTAATCCGACTGAGAGAAATGGAGATCACATGGCCTAATCTAAATAAGACAATACTCAAGTCTTGATTTAAAAATGTGTACCCTTAGGACAAAAATATAGTTCAGCATACAATACCAACTAATTGATAAGAAATATACCATCATGACTTTAAAGCCTTTCCGACCAATATTAATGCTTTGGTGAGTGTTTGTGAAATGTTTATTTATTTTCAATACTGGGTCGAAGTTGAGGGCACAAGCCAACTCCGCAAGAAATAGGTGGATTTAACAGCGAAGTGACAGTAGTTCCAGGGATGTGCCATTGGAATTATCAGAAGGTGCCACCGTCAATAACAGTACGTGTTTTGATATTTTATATTCGATATTGTTTTCACTGTTCACTTCATTTCATTTATTATGGGACCACATAATATACTAAGCTTCAAAATTTTATGCCCGCCTAACGTTTTCGGAGCGCCACCTTGCGATAACTTCAATGAGCCACGCATCAAAATGCGATAACTTCAGTGTGTGAGTGAAAGGTTGACTTGACTGTGTAGTTTACACAAACGCCTCACCAGTACCACAGTCACGGTAGTGCTTCACATATTTACCATACAACATGGCCGACAACTGAAATTCTATTCTGTTAAATTACTCCACAAAAGTACAACTTAAGAACTAAATTTTAGAATATTACAAGCATAGATTGTCATCTGCATCCCCCTTCATTTGCAAACAGGTAACCAGCTCTTGAAAATGGAAAAAGCGTCACTTTTGTCAATTATCTCTGAACGAAATAAGTGGAGAGTTACTCTACTACTCGGTAAAGTACTAATTGAAATGTCTCCTTGGAGTTCTAAGTTCATCTTTTAGTACGAGATATGAGCTTGGTAAATAAAGAACGTAATTAATAAAATGCTCTTATCGAAATCACCTTGGAAGGTGAATTAAAATCGATTTAATAAGTCTGTGAGCAGATTAGGCACCTGATTACAGATGATTTAGAATGAGATCCCTGAAGCATTTTTGATAGAGAACAAGGTGTAACATTGCCTTAGGGCAATTTACCAGAGAAAAAAATAAATGTAATTCTGCTCGTCGATTGCGGGGGAACAGTGCGAACAATGGATCACTAGCAACGTAATGTTCAGCCATCACACTATACTTCCTGTAAGTTCCTTCTGAACTATTTTCGTCAAATGTACGTTGTACCTCAAAAAACGAAATTAGATGCGATTAAAAATTTCAGCTCAAACTGATCAAAGCAGTTTCTGTTTGCTGCAAAATGTTCAACTTTAATTCTGGAGATGGTAAGCGGCAAGCCACGCAGTGTTAATGAGGTCTAACATATCGCAAACTTCAGACTATAGAAATTCTCCGCCTAATTAACACAAAAATAATTGCCAGAATTGTTGTTTTTCCGTTTTTCAATGGCTGCTAACCTTTTCACAAACAATGAGATCTTCAGAAAATGTTGTTTCATGACATCTAATACACTATAAGGGCCTTTCATACTAACGTCGACGCGTCGATGGTTTGGGGAGTTGCGGTCAGTATGAACGCTTAACTCCGGTCCTGGATCGCAGTTAACAGCTCCAGTTAACAGGTGGATTTAATAGCGCAGCGTTGACGCTGCGGTGCAGTATGAACGCTTAACTTTGGTCAAATCGAAGTTATCGCCAGGTGCCACTGTTATCGTCAACAGTTACAAGGTAGTGCCATCATAAATAGCTGCTTTTTTTGCTCTAATAATAACCAATCGATTTAAAAATAAGTTTAATGACACTTGGCACATGTAAATGATTCCAACTTTGAAACATTGAAAAAATCTTAGCGTGCAACGCTACCTTGCGATAACTTCGATGATGACAGCGGCACCAACCGCTTACTTCGATGTTCATTAACTACCGAAGCCAGTATGAACGGTCCAGTCAACTGCGCTGTTTATGTCGAGCTCAGACCTGAGTTAAGTCAATATGAAAGGTCCTATAGACTAAAATGCTCAATCTCTGCTTTTGTGGAGAATTTTAAGAAGATAGAATTTCACTTGTCAGCCGCACTGTGTACTACATATGTGAAGACGTGTCGTAGCGTAAATCAGGTTAGTGCAATCAACAATTGATGGACCCCACTCGGTCTCGGCCCAAAATGTTACCATGTCTAATGACAGACACTAAATTTGCCATGAGTTAAAACCAAATCAAAGCTTTTCACCCCAAAACATGAATAGAAATAGTTTTCAAAGGTGGCTTAGAATAGGGCTTCAAAAAAATAAAATCAAAGACTGCAAGTTTACATTTTTAAAATCTTGTACATTGTGTTACCGTCAGAAAAATGTCCTTCCCAGGTGGTGCTTTTTGTCCAAGTTCAAGGAAAGAGATTGATTATCTTAGTAATAATCTCGAAAATGAGATTCTTTTAAGTTAAGAAAACAGAGTGAGTAGCATTCTACGGTATGCGACTCGTCCGAGTGCGATCAAGTGTGAATTAAATTTCCCTTTAATTAGCAAGCTAATTGTTTCACACAAATCAAATTTCCTGTTTATAAAAAATGTCTTTATAACAGAAGGGATTCTTAAAGGCTAATGCTTACCAAACAAACAAATGAGGATTTTAAAAGAAATTTTTTATAACTTAAAAAGACCAAGTTCTTCCGTTGCAGAAACCAAGATATAGATTTTTCTAAATTGCTAATGAAATGAGCACCATTAACAAGGCATAACAAATTACGCGCAGAGGTGTTGAATGTATATTTACACAAGCAACCTAGTGACAATTTTAGACATACTGAAACTAAATATTGTCGGTAATTTCATAAACCAAATCATTGAAAAACAATAGGCAACGTGACTTGCAGTAGAAGTATGAAACTTTCAAAAATATGACGGCAATTTTACAAACAATCAATTTTATTTTATTGAACATAAGGAGACTGTGGCATGCAATCAAGTCTGTGGTTTCTGAATGAAAGTTATCTCCTTGCATGTTCATTTTTCCACAATCAGTTTTTATCAACGTGCTACGCAATGACAATTTGGTCACCCATTTCTGAGATAGAGTAAGCAGCAAGCAGTCGCCTTTTTCTGATTTCATCGTGTTCAAAAACAAGAATCAATTCATCCATACCTATGATCTCGGCTGATCATTCTTAACTGCGTTCAGACCGAGAAAACGATATCATTTAACAGCAAGTCACGAAACTTAAAGCAAATTGATAAAGTAGTAAATTTTTGAAGAAATCTTTAAAAAATCTCCTGCCATATTGGATAGGAACCTGACGTCACACCTAACCTATGACTTACTCTATAACAGGGGACATAATAAGACATGTACAGACACCACATGATTTAACACAATTTTTTCAACAATGTGGAACCAAATCAGCTAAAAAATAGTTGCCAGCATTGATAATTTTCATTAAAGATTTTTATAGTCTTACTCCTGATTGAATGTGCTTTATGTTTCATCACCCAGTGTTAAGTGATACCTTTGCTTTGTGTTGCTCACTATTGACAACATATCTACGTTTTCTTATTGATATATAAACAGTACTCTTACTGATCACACCAAAAAGTTTGGTATCAGAATAAATATACACAAGTTAGACTCATGGATTCTTGAACTGGGTTATTTCATTAAGTTCGCCATACTTTCACTTAAGTAGACAAACTCAAGACATGTTGTCATATGTACACACAAACCAGTGGTGCCTAATTCACTGATGTATCAGGAACATAACAATGTTATCAAAATAGACACAACTCCAACCACAAACGGATATACCTGATGTGAGGTAATGCAAGCAAGAAATCAAAAATTAAACCTGTTTAATGGAATAGCGTTTAAGCTGGTTTACATCATCTGGTTATTCCAATGTTTAGTGACGACCAATCTGTCACTAATATGACACAATTTGGACTCACAAACAGGAACAGAATTGCACAATTGCATCACATTTTCAAAAATTTTGCATGTCTTGGATTTTTCCAATTCTGGTAACCACAGGGGGCACTTTACCATTTGAAGTTTATACAAAATAATGGTGTGCTCGGACAACAAACAGTTACACCCACTGTATGATCCTAGGGAGTAGAGACTCTGAATAAGATTGACCAGGTACACAGCTAGGTAATAATTTTCAAAGTGCTTAGAATGTTTGCTACAGAAATTTGGCTTAATTATTACTATTGTTTTAATTTTCACACTTTAATCTTATTTGACTGGGTCCAAAACATCGTAGTGACTTCACAATAAACAAGTGAATAGAAGTTGACATTTTGCAAGATATCAGAGCTGCACTTTTAATTTAGTCTAGATATTGTTTCATGAGTCTCTTGATCCCGCACTCCACCAAGATCTATTTGTTTACGTCAATGGTCACCCAGCCCAAAATCAATACTTTGTGCCGACCAATAATCTATATCGGATAATAGAGCTGATTACAGTAGCAGGTAGCCCCAACAAATCCTCATGACTGAGACTGACACACATAGAACTGAAGAGTCCACCACAGTACAAGCCCAGTGCTTTATGGTATAGTCCTGGCTTTGTAAGAGATTTTCCCTGAATGCTGAATCTGCAACCATCAATGTTTTCATGGAAAAAAAAAACAAAATAAAGATTCACATATCGCCCTGGCCACCCAGACAAGTCGTTGAATTAAGGGACACGATATCATTGCCTAGCTGTCTATTTAAAAAGCATTCTCTTCTTGACAACACTTCAAATTGATTTGAAATTCCAGGCTGTATGAAAAGACGAATGTACAAAGAAATTTGCCACAAGGTGTCATAAAAGTCTTTCAGTTTGGCGCGCAATATAACCCACGACTGGATTTGAACTTTGACAAATTTCTTGACAACAAAATACGATACAGGAGTCCTGATATTTTTCATTCTCGAATGTTGGCAACCATGTGTACGGGAACCTTATGTACAAAATACAGACACTGGTACCTTTAGCAACACAGCACAAAGAGGGCACCCCTTCTGACGGCCATTAATGCGATTAGAAATACTACAGTTCTTCAAACATTAAGAAAGAATGAAGCAGTTCAGACCCATTCCAAGGAAGCTATACACTCCCTGTAAATTGGTTCTTATAAAAACATACGGGTCATTAAACTTCAATTGTGATAATTTATTTAATATCAAAGGGAATGAATGGTATCGTTTAATTCCTTTGCAAAAGGCGATGGAGTTTTCAAGGTGATCAAAGATCTCCAACTGTTCTAGGTCTAGTACGACTTTTTTAAAACAGCCAGTTAAGGGTGAATGAAGAAACGTGACTGTTACTACCGGCACAGACATTCCAACTAATATGTGGGCCAATATAAATAAATGAAAAGGAACACACACAAAGACATCAGAAATAAAACAGGTGAAAATTGGGGAGAAAACTACAGTCTGATAATGGACGAAATGAAACCTGTCATATTAAAATCCTTTTTGCTTCTGCAAACAACTTGTCCTGATGTACGTGACAAAAGCCAATAAGCCGTACATAGTTACAGTGACCCGTCTCCTCAAGAATTTACAAACTAGATTTCACTATCAGTGTTTGCTTTTAAAGCTTGCCAGCAGGGCCTGTTATTCTTTACTAATACCTTTGGTTTGACTTCAAAATTCAGGAAGAAATGTTTTGTCTACAAAAACATTGCTCATTTTGTAGACATGTTTATGAACGAAAAAGTCTTGCCAATTTTGGGAAAACATAAATTTTACATTCCCCTTTTTTCATGGCTTCAAACACTGTTGTGAATGGTTGCAATTTTTCAAAACTATGTCTGGTGGTAGCTATGGTATAGAGTTAGAACATGGAAAAGCATTAATCTGTTGCTTCGTGTTTTTTATGGAAAACTGAGAAAATGAAATTCCCTTTGTCCGACACCTTGTATACTAAATTGGTGAGATTTTACCTAATGTTATGTTACTCAATAAACCAGAGTTACAGCGTTTTTCAGACAGTAGGAAGAATAAGGGTCTAGACTGTAGTCTCTTAACTCAGACTCGGCTCAGATTCAAGACTCGAAATTTTATCAACGACGGTTTGTTATTCGGGGCAATATATGCAAGCTTACACAGGAAACACATCCCTTCAATTGGTCAACTTTTGAGTCCAGTTACGAGTGCAGTCATTTGATGCCAGACCTTGATTTATCAGAGGAGTGAATCTCAAACACCGCAGGCTATGATCGCAAGCTGTGTAATTTGATCTGATCCTGTGTGGCCACCCGATCGAATTCAACACGGTCCAAACATAGGAGCCAAAAAACATAATGAGGCACAACACAACACAATAGTTTCAAAAATTGGTTTCCTATTGATTTCAAAAATACACTTTTGTTTATTCCATTTTTTCTACAGGAAAATACTCTATAATCATGAGACTGATACTAAAATGAGACAACCGTATCCCATCAATTATAAAAATTAAATCAAAGCTGCATCCGGATTCAACTTTGAAAACCACTGATTCGGTTCAGGACTTTTTTGAAAGAACTCTTTGTTACGGTTCTTTAATATGGCAAGTTTACAGTTGCTCATGATCATGTCTTGAATAAAAAACCAAAGTTAGCTCTCGTCTTGATCCCAGATCATTTTAAAACCTGCACTCACCGACTAAAAAACAGGGATTCGCATCAATTTCAGTCAAGGTCTCAGGATGATTTTTTGAAAAGCTGTACAAAGGCACGTAAGCAAGGTTTTAAATGTCATGATTTATCAAGCGATGAGTAGAAAAAAATTGTCATCATTTTTTCAGCCTCAGGTGGGTTTTCTTTTTTTGAAAATGTGAGCACTTAAAAATGCCACACTGCCGACTCAATTTAAAAAACACACAGACCAGAACCAACAATGATTTGTTTTTGGCCTGGCACCATGAATAACTTTAAACTGCAATCACTCCATTGGCTGTTTCAATGGGACGAGATGCCGCCCTTTCCATATCATTTATTTTTTTTCTTTATTGCAGCTTGACCTAATTAGTACTGGTAGAGACATTTACGTAAAAAGACTGTTTACCAAAAAGACAAGAAACAGAAACTTACCCTCTCCTTCTCCCTCCCCTAATTCAGGAGGGGGTGGGGCTAACAAAGGGCAATCATCATCAACCAGAGTGAGAGTTCCACCTCCTGCTGAGTTGTCACCAGCATACTCATCCTCTGATTCGCTGTCACTACTGCTACTGCTTGGATTGTCCTCCACATTGCTATCAATCACCATGGTTGGGGGTGCTTGCAAGCAGAAACCTAGAACATTTAAGAAAAGAAACATTTGAACTTGTGAACTTCCAGAACTCTAATAATGACTAGATCATAATACATTAAACTATCTTAAGTTGGTACCATACTATTACTTAAAACAAACATTTCACATTCTTCTAATTTAGAAAAAATAAATCACAAGTAAGTCTATTTTCCCCTCATAAAGTTTGAGACAAGGTGGCTTGATTTTTTCTAGAAAACAGCATCTCAACACTGATAAAATGTCCCCAGGGAGCGATAATAACAAAGACAGAATATTCAACTCAACTTTTTTTAATGATCAAGAAATTAATATTTGACTAAAAATCGGAGACCACAAAAATGGACAACAATCTAATTTTTAGAGATAGCTCCCAGCTGTAGTTAACTACATGTCACGTTACGAGATTTCAGCATCACAAAGTCATTCTGTGAGTATCAGCATGAACAAAGTGACAATTAGTACAGATGTCCAAAAATTTCCAATCATTCAACCATTGAGTTCAACATCCATGAGGGGGCAATGTTCCCTTTGTTAAAAGCAAACATGCAGTGGGGTGGCCACAGTATATCACATATAAATTCCATGTGTCAATCAAACATAAAATATGCGTCTAATTAAAGACCTGGACAGAATTCCAAAAATGAGTAAGAGGACTGGATGGGCAAATTCTGAGGAAACAACCTAAAATCCAGCATAAAGCAAACTTGGAGTTACCCCATGGATGAAAAAACCCATGCAATAAAATGACCCAAAGCGAAGAACCCTTGTGGCGCAAAACTTTTTGCAAATCTTTCCACTATCATTCACAGGCATTCAACTGATAAAAAATCACAAGCATCAAGGTCGCTGTGGTACCCCATTCACACCTCAACTTCCGATAAAACTATTACTGTCGCACTATCACTTTTGCTATTGCTATAAGGGTCACTGTTCCAGGTGCTTTGAGTTATGCTTATGTTGATGGCCAATTTTCGCTTTTATAGCAATTTGGGCAGTGAGGAAATATTTGATGGCCAGAATTACACCAATGAAGGCAGCACATCTGTCTGGCAAAACTCTACCGTTTTTGCAACTGACTAGGAATTTCGCCACTCACACAAATCCAGTATGGCATGTACTTTTAGGACATGCACATGACAACGGTGTATTGTTGGAAGCCATTCTGATTGTCCCTGATTTTGATAGTAAATAAGTCCACCACGCCAGCACAATCTTCAATGTTATGAGCTAAGATCTGGTGAAAATTTGAAAGACTATCAAACTAAGACTACCAGCCAATAAACTTTGGCCTTTTTGATGTTTTACTGTTTATAATTATCACTTAAATTCAAAATTACTTGGACATACAGCCAATCAGGCCAGATCCCAACTGAGCTGACCTAAATAATTCACACCTAAAAAGGAGATAGTGTTGTCTGTGTATTTTGCACCATTCAAGTCACAGTTTGCCGTTTCCTCAAACACGGAACAGATTTACAATGCATAAGGTATTTACTGGTAAACCAGTTAAGCATTCCCAATAATGACAGTGTGATTGCATGTCTGCCTTTACCAACCACACGCAAAGTGTTGCCAATGATTTCGATAACCAGGCAAAGGCACTGGTCGCATATAGCAGCTAGACCCTGATTTTCAGAAGTTCCAGTTTCATCCACAGAATAACGGGCCTGTTATTCAGTGATTGCCTGATTCTTAGAATCAGTGACCACTATATCCGACCAGTACCCAGGCAATCACATAAGTTGCCAAATTCAAGGGCCACAATCGCAGGTCCAGGCTGAAGTGACAGGCGGTCAAGTATTCGTTGTTGTAAAGAAACGCAGCGCCAGCCGATCACCGTTCAACATGTCCAACGACATTTGCAAATTGAATTGTGAACGGGCCATTTCCACGACTTCTGAACAATCCTGTACGTCTTAAAACGAACGGAAAATTACGCAGAATGTCTAATCATCTTTTACCTATGACGATGTATGCTTATCCCGATTTCAGTTGACCATAAAGTGAACACCAAAAGTATCCATTGCGCTTGTCTGTTTACTTCTATGTAATATCGCATGCGACTTAGAACTCCTATCGGTCGAGATCAAAATTTTGGTTCTTGCACTACTTTTCGCAACATATCTGCGCTAAAAATTATTGCGCTAAAGTTTAAAAAGACTATAATTTTCCAATAAAGGCTATTGGTACAAAGCAAAAATAGCTAAATAATACTGTTTTGACTATTGGCACGTTATAAACTCAAAGTGTGTGGTTGGCTATGCAAAATTGTTACATTTTTATTTGCGCAAGAATTTCCGTTTTATCACCGCGACGAAACAATGAGTAAATTGAATGCGGTGATTTGATTGGTTTCGTGGTTGCTCTTGGTAATGATATTTTAACTTAGTTTTAACGATTTTAAATCGCCGGATTGCTGGCTTATGAAAACCTTTTACTCATGCCTATGACACTCAGGTCTTTTTTGCGTCATCATTGCCTCTAAATTAAACAGAGACTATTTTCAACACTTTTAGTTTGGACTTTTTGTTGTTTTAAGCGGCACAAGTGTCATCTCAGCCACAGGCGTCCTCAGCTTCTGTACACTACACAGAGACCGTAGACCGTTAGCGTCTTTGCACTACATATAATACTACTAGCGCTCTGGGAATGAGTAGGTAGCCCGGCGGAAACACCTGGGCCCGGTGCCTAATGTCAGACTCGAACTCGAACTCGGACTCGAAAATTTCTACTCGAAATCTGTCTCAGTCGAGTCGAACTCGAAATTGCGTGCCCAATGTTCACTTTCGAGTCGACTCGAAATCGAGTTTACTCGAGAAATCGTACTCAAGTTACCAAGGAACTCTCCTGTGTTGTGAATTACATAAAAAATAATTTTCTGCGAGAAGTGCGCCCTCTACTGCGTGATCGTCTGCTTTTGAGTGGAAAAGTCACACCAGCCAAAAATGATAGTATTTCAGTGATATTGCATACAACGACGTCAATATACAGCGAAACCGTTCACATTGATTCATAAAGTGGTGTGGTATTGGTGAAAAGTTATAAACGGAAAGCAAAGTAGGCTCACCTTACCTAAACAGTTTCGGATCGAAAACCTTGCCAGTGTTTGAGCAAACGACATCCGTAGGCCCTACATGCCTGTGTCAAATTCCGGTTGTCACGGTTACTCGGTCTTACCGAAGAGCTCAAAAATCCGAGAAGCTGACCACTATAGGAAGGTGACTTCACAACTGAAGGCGTATCTGAGAGAAACACAAGAGTTCAGTCAACCAGCTTATGCTTGGAAGGATGAGAAACAAAGCCTAACTAAAAAAAATATAATTATTATTTATATCTACTATATCTTTCACTGTTGCTTTCCGTAGGTTTGACCGTAGGTTTGACCTGGTTCAAACTGTGACGGAGAACCTGGTATGTCTGAAAAGGATTTTCTGTGCATGCAGGTCATGAAAAATGTCTGACTAGAAAAATGGTATAAATTCGTGGAGATTTTCATAAGATAAATAAAAACCTTATTCACTGAATTTATATGATACGTGGCATTCATATCGTAATTTGTTGCATTCCTTTTAGGGTGCATTACCTTCATATTGTGCATTTATATATAAAATTGTTTATTCATATCATGATACTTTGCATTCAAATCATGTGTTGCATTCATATTAGTACATGTTGCATTTATATCATGCTACGTTCATATCGTGATATCTTTTGTCTGGTCATTTGTTTTTGTTTTGACAAGAGTTGGAGTGTGACTGTGAGAACCTCAAGTCAACTATAGAATTTGCGCCTGACTGCTGTGAATGAAATACTGTTTTTAGGTGGAGCAGTGTGCAGATAATTTTCTTGAGGCAGAAAAAGTTGATTTCATTTGAATTAAAAGTTTTCAACAAATAAAGAATGTTTGTTGACTATTACCATCCATATTGCGTCGTAATTTGGTGCCTTACAACAAGATTTTAATGACTTGCTTGTCTATGTGATCATTGCAGTTGTGTTGCTTGCAGGTGGCGTGAAAAGGTCTTCACTCTTACGGTGCGGCAAAAGTCGGCAGATATCTGCGCACATAAAGAACAGAGAACTGGAAAGAAAATATGGTGCTTATTAGCTGGCTGTGCAGTATATCTCACCATTATGAATTTGGAAATTGCACTGCATTCAAATGTGCGGCCTATTGTCGGTAGGAACTGGTCAATCGAACATCAAAACCATCAGCAACCCAAGAACCGCTTAACAGTTTATTGGTTGGCCAACCCTGCATTTGAAAATTGCGATGTAGAAAACAGGCGCGTGCGCGCATTGCCTGTGACGCGAGTTTATAACCAAAATAGAATTCCATCGCGAATGATGAGGCATTTTATGCACCCACATATTTATATAGATCAGGGCTTCCATCCTTAAACCAGACATCAGCTTGCACTTGCGGAGAAAACTCTTCACTTACGGGATTCTACTCCAGTAATTTGCCAATTCTATTAAATTTCAACCTCACCGACCAATCATTTCGACCCCATTTTGCTAGGTTACACTATTTCTTTTCATGACCGTAAAAGATCTAGAACATATTGGTCCATGCAATTTTGCGTCACGGGTACTGCGTGATCCTGCTTATCTCGCCAGAAACTTAAACTACAGAACGCAACCATCATCTTCCATGGTCTACTTACTGTGCGACGAGGGCTGAATTTTCAGGTGCAGTTGTAGAAAAACACAAAGTAAGTGTTCGAATGCAAATCCGGATCCTTGAAAATAGGAAAGCAAAAACGAGACCTGCTCAGAAGGGAATTTTATCACCATTCGGAATTTGGCAGATTCGATCCTGTGCGAATTTTATGCAGTCCACGAAGAGCGAGCTCTTACGATGTTTGAAGCAAGAGTTCCGCTCGCTCCTTAGCAGTTCGATTGCAAATTCTGATCCTTGAAAAGTAAAAAGCATTTTTGGGAACTGCTCAGAAGGGAATTTTCTCATCATTCGGAATATGTCAGATTCGTTCCTGTGCAAAGTTCACGGCTGCACGAATTGTCCAGTTCACCGTGGGTCACCGTTTTTGTCAGTTGCTCCAGCGAATTATAGTTTTAATTTAGTCAGCAAAAACAGCAGTATCTGAAACTCACCGTGATTTACTGCTGACGTTAATGCGTTTCCTAAACTAGACATCTGCCTTGTTCTTCCTGTGTTTACCGGTCTTATCAGGTAATAAAATCTCCATGTTTCGGTAATAAAAACAATTTAATATTTTACAAAAAAACAGTCACAAAAGTATGGTAAAAGTACATTCCACACACTAAATTGATATCAAATTTGCAACGAAAAAAATAAACATGCTTTCTATTATAAATAGCGATTATACAGAACTGCTAACAACCTTCAAAGCAATCAAGTATTATTATTAATAACAAAAAGATCGTGGTAAAATTAAGATTGCCATTGACATTGAGAAAAAGTAACAGGAATTTATCGATTTATAGGCACATCAACAGATTAACAGCATCAGTAACAGTGTTTAACAAGTAAAGATGTAAACAAGAAGCGCTATGAAAAGTAACAAAAATGACCAACCAAGTAACAACAGAGAATGAACCAACGGGATTTAGGAATACAGGTTTGGGCAAAAATGTTTTTCTGGACGTTTTAACAAAAATATGTTTAACTACTCAGGGCATTATGATTATCACAGCGTTTATCAATAAATATGGTGCTCCATGTCAAGTTATTTTGGACACGACGCGCCCATGACGTCATAGGCGGGTGCTTGTACTGTTGAAAGGTACTTCTACACTAGTCGTAGCTTGGGCGCCAAGTTGTTCATTCTGTCGGCTAACAGTGAATATTGGTGAGGGTTGATCGACCGTGTCGTAGAGACGTCGCGGTGCGGTGGTAGAATCACGTATCGAACGTTCTAGATCTCTGCATCTTTTAGTTTGCTTCCTTTGAATGTGCGACAGAATGATGGCTATAGCTATGAAGAATAGACCGAAAAGCGCCATGACAACAGTTAGAATTCCTACCCACGTGGTAAACGATATAGGGGCCTTTGTGCGAACACCGTATTTTTCGTCAGCCTTATTCAGCAAGGCTCCTGAAGAAAAAAAAAAACATAAAAGTAATGCGGTACTGAAAATTCAGGGTATGTCTTAAGTTCACATTTTTACACAGAGTCTACACAAGAAATTTACGCCAAACTTATGGTCACCACAATTTTTTTCTAGGGTATGTAAAGTACCTCAAGTTATGATATTATAGTAAAACAGGACCCAGGTCTTGCAAAAGACCACCACTCTGCAATTGTTCTGGTAATATCAAATTTGGACAACTAAATTATAGTATTTCATGTATTTTTCCATCTTCACTTAATAGTTGTGTACACACCTGTTTTAACGTTACTTAGGTCTACGCATATGCGGCTACCATAAGTATTGTAGCACGTGGCTCCCTGGCAACCACCGTTGTTCGTCGCGCACTCGTCAACGTCTGCAAGACACAAGCATGATTGTTTACCACATTTCTCCGTTGTCATTGTAACTCAATGTATATTGAAAACCACCAGGGTGTGTTAAAGTAGAGTTCAGCCTCCCGTTCAGTAACGCTAAGACCTCGCTAAAAAGCAAGACTTTGCGAGATTACGTTAGATATTGCCTTGCATTTTAAATAAGAACACGTGACTTTGACTAGGTTTTAGCTAGGTCCTAGCGTAGGTCCTAGCGTCTACTGAACGCACACCAGGTTTCTACTATCTATGGGTCATTTGTCTTTTAGTGATGTACTACGTTTAAAATCATGACTATTTTTTTGTTTACGAAGAATTTGTACCGCATAACATTTTCATAAAACGAAGCCTAAACACATGCCACACGGAAATCCATTATCTTTTCCGAGAGAAACAGAGAATTTTTTTATTAATTCATCCCTGTCCTCGCCACACTGCCGAAGTAACTAAACGACTCCAGATATACCTCGGTGGCTTAGAGTGCCGTGCCAGCACTTAACATTATGGACTGACACCATCAGGCCGGGGATATTTTCCATGAAAACTGAATTAATACGCGCCACACAATTATCCCCCCCAAGAAAAGTATCTCCCCTTCGCTGAAGAAGTCTCATGAACTGCTGTTTGGTTAGTAAATTTCTTTAACTTATTTCGAAACTTGACTTGTTCACAATTACATGTCAAAATCTTTATTCAGTAACAGTGAAGTGTTATCGTGTCAATTTTTTCGCCTGCTTAAAAGTATGCTGGACTCTGTTTTGATGGTTTCAGACAATCCTCATTCTATCACCTCCTAATGCAACATTGGCGCCAATCTTGAAGATAAAAGCAGGAATCGACTAAAACATGCTGGCGATGTAACAGATTGGGCATTATGGTTCTTGATGGGTTGTCTTTCTCCGCAGTTGCCTTGTTATTCGTCGTCCCTTCAGCATACTTTTAAGTTTGTCGAGGGTTATAAAGCTTTATTTTGTTTCGTAAATTTGAATGAGATGTCGTTTTTACGCAAAAAAAGAATTGGTATCCTTTTGAGTCTACAGTTAATTTTCACGAAACTGACCTCTGTAGAACTAAGTTATGTCGAGCCGGAACCACAGTTCCGTTTGAGCGTACTTTTTTTATTATACTTAAACCATGCTTGCCTATAATGCAAATGAATGTTTTTTTACCGTCACAGTGATAGCGGTCAGCGGCGAGCGTGAAGCCGGAATAGCATCGACACAAGTAGGACCCAGCGGTGTTGACACATTCTTGATCACATAATCCACTCACAAGATGGCCGCCGACGGAAGCGGACAGTTGGCATTCGTTAACGTCTGTAAGTTGCGTCAATGAAAATCTCAAAAACATGGAATTGAACATTCTCATTTACATTTATAGATTTAAGATATCATTCGTGACTGTTTCGAGTGATACGATTGATGTTCCCAGTAACACGCTTTCTATGTCTTTATACCTGATGTATACTGATGATGTGACTTTCTTGAAAAGTACGTGAGTGAATTAATTTGAACTGGGTTCGACTTTAGTGGGTCCCAGGTATGCTGTTGTTATCAGCAATGGTGACATCAACAATGTTTTAGGGATCTAATTTAAAAAAAAGATAATATGGAAGCTAACCTATCGTTTATCATACCTAGACACAGAAACTTGTTGTTTGGATCCACGCGGTAACCAGGGTTACAGCGACACTCGTAGGCACCGTAGAAGTCGACGCACGTGTGCTGGCATCCGCCATTTTGGTTCGCACATTGTCTGATCACTGAAAAGACCAACAGTACTAAATGCCAGTAGCGTAAGAAACTTCTATCATAACAATGTCGTTGTTTAATTCAGTTTGGATTTTTTCTTTAATTCTACTCTGATGCCACGACATGCTAAGCCATAGAAACAAGCCAAATTGATTGACTCAGATCATGAAAGGTGTGAATAAATTTAACATTTAAGTATCTACTCCATTTCCTATTCCTAAGATCTCTACTTAATTTGTACCTGATGATGATGGAAAGTCTTACCTGATGCTCCCGACGACCCGGGTGGTCCGGGGGGTCCAGGTGGCCCGGGAACGCCGACGCCACTTACTCCCTTTGGACCAGTGGAGCCTTGAGAGCCAGATGGTCCTATGGTATAGCCATAAACAAGGTGAGTATTGATCTTAACACGCTCACTATAGGTCGTAGCCTATACTAGGCATCAAATCTTCAGACGTGTCCATACAATATTTTCATTGGTGTGAAGCTGCATGTAATATATACACAGTGAAGAACAGTGGTGGACATTGCGCCATATTTACAAACGTTGCAACGCTGCCAGTTGCCCAGTGCAATCCTCTCGCCGTCGTACTTGAAACCCACTCTAGGCAAAAGAAGATTTGTCACGTCGTTGGTTCTTATGTTATAGTGCGCTGCATCGAAAGGCTGATTTAATGTGATCGTCACCGCAAGAGAATGGTTGAAATGCGGTTGTGACCTTTGGAGATTTTTCAGTTTTAAATAATTAGCATTCAATGCCAATTGACTGGCCACGAAAGATCCGATGCTTCCCAGAACCAATGATGTCAGATCATGGATTTGCAATTGACCCAACTGATATTAGTAAAGACAAAGTCAAAAGAATATCCCACACTTTTAGCAACTGGACCCATTGTTATATATTCTCACTCTGCTAGGGCTTGGCTCTAAATGATGTTAGGTTTATCAAATTGTGCATGCCAACCAACAATATCAAGTGCCACCGCAATCACCATTCATCCGCACCACAAGACACCGTTACCATTGAATTTACGAAAAACCCTCTGTGGAAAACAATAAGCTAATAAACATGCATTCGTTCATTAATTTCATAACAAAATGGTTGGCGAACAGACATTACCTGGGGGGCCCTGAGGTCCCTGTACTGAATAACCTCGTGGACCGGAAGGTCCTTGCACACCCGGGATTCCAGCTTCACCTTTCGCTCCCTTCGCTCCAGGAAGTCCTGTGGTAAATATTACATATAGAAAGACGTCATCAGCCATGCATCATTTAAAGATTCTTTACTCAATTGTGTCGCGTATAAGCGTACGCTTTTAGGTAGCCGCTACTATCCCGTGCGCATTTCAAGGTGGAAATTATTCGAATTTGTTATTACCCACTCTTGTACTTTTCATTCTGACACAGTTGGTTGAGAAAAGTCAAGTGACAACTGGTGAGAAGAATTTTCTAGACCAGCCAAAAGAAGAGTGGGAAGTCAGTCGCGGCATCACGCTTTGCTAGCGGAGTTGACTAAACCCTCTCGATAAGTAGCCAAGTAGTTTACCATTATTCAACTGACGTGAAATCATGGGCCTGGATTTCAGGGAATGACTGGCAGCCAACTGCGAGAATAGGCAAGTTATAATAAAATCAAAGAACCACGAATCGTGTAGCTCTGTTTAAAGGTAATAACCCCAAGACGTCTATTCCATTAAAAATTGCCATTTTCAAAAAATGTGATTTTTGCCCCTAAACACGACTATGTTCCCTTAGCTGGCTGTTTGCTCGGTTTTAATCATAGACTTGAATACACACCATCAATTACAATATTGCATTGTGTAAGGCAGTTACACTGGCATATATCTTCGCTATTTGCTCCTTGCTTGAACTCAAAATTGTCTTAAGTTGACACGTGCGCTTCACTTAAATATGATAAACGCACACACAGGATAGTCTTTAATACGTTTCTTCATCCATAAGTGATCTTCAAAATAATTATTTTCTGTAACTGTAAGTTATCATTAATCGTTTAGTTGATTTCCATTTTCCATTTGGAGTTTATTTTGATGCAATTCATTTCTATTCATGAACAAAAAATAAACCATCAACCAGAACGGTGATTTTTTTATAAATTTATAACGAGGCCTAAATGACATGAAAGGTTCATTAACACCTGAGCCGACGCCAGCTCACCTGGAGCACCGACCACAGACTTTCCGGGGGCACCTTGCGCGCCCGGTGGACCTGGCTGCCCGGGTGGGCCCACGATACTTTCACCGGGGCGACCCTGTATACCATTCGCTCCTGGCAGTCCAGGGAAACCTCTGGCGCCAGACTCGCCCTTAGAGCCCGCTGGTCCGGGCAAACCTAACAGAGAACACAAAGTCATGTTGTATTTCGTGAAACTGATGCTGGTGTTCCGCATTCAGATATCCTTGATAAACGATAAATTATTAGATGTACACTGTACATGCGCGCACCCAGGGGGGGAGGGGGGAGGGGAGCCCCCATTTGGTGAAGTAGGCAAAAAGGTCCGCCTCAGAGAAACAAAAAGTCCGAGGAAACGAGACAAAGGTCCACTAAAAGGCGTAGACTTACACTTCACTGTACTGAAGGTGGTCCCCCGTCCTTTAGCTTTTTTGTTAGCGCAAAAGGTCCACTGGTCAGAAATTAAAGGCTGGGTGCGCGCATGCTGTATAAAAGTATTTTGTCACTAGTCAAGTTCATGCACGTTATAAATGGTTTTTGAATTTTTCACCAGTGTCTACATTCAGTCATTGTTACCAGATATCAAGAGGTTAAGTACCGGATTATAATTAAGCTACATCTCAGATACGCAGGCAGGTTTGGAGGTGATTCGTAGCCGCAGGTGACCCTGTTAGGTAAACTCGATGAAAAGAACTTACGTAGTGAAGGAGGAAGCAAAATTCTGGCCACCGGGGACTACCTCAAAAAGCGACCGCGGCCGGGATAAGGTTGTGACCACCAGGAATGCCCCACACACTTGTTACAACTTAGGAACATGAAAAAACTTAGTCCAGCACTAGCTTTGGGTGTTTGAGAGCCCCCATGGAAAGCAGTGACAATTGATGGGGCTACCCTCATTGTAAATATTACAAAAATAAATAAGTAAACTCGCCTTGTAAGCCCTTCTGTCCGTCAGCGCCGGCAGGTCCCGATACACCAGGAGGACCGCTGGCTCCCGGGTCACCCTTCGGTCCAGTCTGCCCTTTCACACTTACAACGCTGACGTCTCCTTTTGGACCGGGAGCTCCCGGAGATCCCACTTCTCCTTTTCTTCCGTCGACACCCGGGGCGCCCGGGACTCCTCGATCACCCTTGATGCCCGCATCCCCCTTCTGCCCTTCGACACCCCGCGGGCCTTGTAGTCCTACATGATAAGATGTTATGTTTCGTATGAGCTTTTGCAACAGTTTCCAGTACAAAACAGCAGATCTAACAGCGTGTGCAAGCTAGTTGGAACGACATCCTCGACGCTCCTCATTTGTGCGAAAAATTGCTCAACATCGAAAATTGTAGAAGAAAGCCTACTTTAATTTCTGCCTACACTGAACACTTAGCATCATGTATGAAGCGTAAGCATGAAACACATGCTACAGTGCTTACTCACAAAGATTTGTTTTTGATTTGGAGGGTCATCATGTCGCGCTGGCACGTGCTCCAGAAACTATCCTTATATAAGAAAGGTCAGTTTAGCACAGACGCGCGAAAAGGAAAATGACGCGGTAATAGTCCAGATATAAGATCGCCTTCAAAACCTTAACATACTTTTAGTTTAGATCACTTGCCGTTGTCGAATTAATTGTTCATTAGACAAGCTGAAGACCATATCGGGGCTTCAGTCGAAAAGCACTGACATTTCGTATTGTTAGATGCCAGGCAGTACAAGTTAGTTGGTCACGGCGTGTCAATTACTGTCTCCATGAATAGCAAATTGTCAGTTCTACACAAACCAGATCACTTCCCATTTGAATATTATTAAAACTCGAGAGCAATGTCGTTGCGGTATTTGACCTAAGTCAAAAGCTCGCCTTCTCAACGGAACGCGGGTCTATATTTGTAGAAAAGAAAAGCTGCAATGAAGATACCTTGAGGTCCCGAGATCCCCGCAACGCCCTTGGCACCTTTAGCCCCGCTAACACCTCGTGCACCCACGGCACCAGGCTCTCCCTTCTCACCCAGCGAGCCACTCGTTCCACGTTCACCCTTGACGCCTGTTGACCCGGGTTCACCTAAACGAAAAAGCAATGCCGTATTGTGGAAATCACTGGAATGCTTATGTGTCAGATTTCCCCCCACATGTGTAAAATGACACAGTAATAATGCGCCCACATACAAATATGTGGGCTCACAAAAAGCGACCCATCGTATCTACACTCCTGTTTGCTTACCAATCCGTTTGATCTATGAGGCAAAGATTTTACTCTCACCTTTAAATCCTCTAGCTCCCGACAAGCCAGGGATACCTGGCGACCCCATCAGACCTGGTAAACCTTGGTCTCCGTTTGTGCCAGAGACACCACGTGCCCCTGAAACGCCAGCAACACCTGGAAGATGATTATAAATTAACAGTTAATTAAAGCTCGCATGTTATACATTCTCATCAATGGCAATGTCATTTAATTTTTATGGCACCTACGGAATAAAAAAAATATCTTGGAAGGTCATTTCTGTTAAAAGATACCTGAAAATACAAGACTGATAAGAAAATTTGTAATTACTTGTATTTCTCAGAAGATTAAATAAATTATTATGATGAAATGAATTTGCATGACGGTAAACGAAAGTGGTTTTTGAAATCTCCTTTACTACAAAGCCAATACCACACTCCACCAAATCTTCAAACATTGTCTTCACCTGGAAATCCCTGTTCACCCTTCGCCCCCGATGTACCCGGCACGCCGTCGTTACCCTTTTCACCTTTTGCACCTGGTATGCCATCCAGGCCCCGGACACCATTGTTACCGGGAGGTCCCGGCAAGCCTCTTGAACCAGAAACGCCGGGACTTCCGGGAAAACCCGTGCTTCCAGCAGATCCTATGGAAAAACAGAAGAGCGCACGTGTTATCAGCGAATTCGTCCAACTTTCACGAGCACAGTTTTCATAAAGAAACAAAATACGTTGTCCTGGTGTACTGGACGTTTATCGATATACTGGTTTAAATTGGATATAACGTTCAAGTTCTTACAACTGGAGTTCTTTGTCTTCTGTTGGTGCCAATGTGCTGACGCCAACGTGGCGTTTTACAGCGAGAATACGTCTGAAGTTTGAAAGACCACGTGCTATTTTTCCATATACAAGGCTATGTAAACTTATATCCTTTTATGAAGGTATGTGACAAAATGTTGCCACTTTTCGGCTGCTACCTTTGAAAACCCCCACGTGGTCTAAAACGTACTGGAAACTTACTATTCGAATAAAAGTAACATAGGGGCTGTGATCAACTATTTACCTGGCGAACCAGTTGGTCCCCGATCTCCTTTCGCCCCGTCTGATCCCGGTAAGCCGCGCTGTCCATTGGCACCGGACAACCCTGGCGCTCCCGTATCACCAGTCAGACCTCTAGATCCGGCTGTGCCCTTGGAACCGGCATTTCCTTTTTCACCTTTTTGTCCATGATCACCGCGAACACCCACACCTAGTGCACGGGTCATTTCGACGTAGTTAATATTAATGTTTACAATAGGAATCTTGCTGCCGTTTAGACTGACCTTTTCATGGACTCCGAAGGAATGGCTTTTTGAAAATCATCCAAGGAAACCGGTTCACTTTTGTATTTCGAACTTCTATAAAGGCTCGTTTTCTAATAACGCAAATCGTCAGGGTATGAAATTTTTGTTGAGTAATGCAGTACTCATTCTTGAGGACATGCCATATCTTCTTGTTTTACTTCAGGCTAGGTCTATTAGATTAAAAATTCACCTGTCAATGTTTATGAAATTAAGTCCTAAAATGTGTAGATTCTGGAATAAAACCGTCCGAAAGTCAGACTTTCATGTAAACCTTCTTTGAGCCCACTCTTTAAACAGGGGCGGATCCAGGATTTTGAGTTGGGGGGGGACAAGACAGAGCATTAGCCAGGATTTTGCCCGACAGAAATTCGCACCCTAGAACCGCCAAATGTAATCTGGGAGAATTTTAGGGGGCCCATGGTCCCCTTGGCCCCCCTCTAAATCTGCCACTGTTAAATGAATGAGTATCCTTATTTTGTCCGCTACATTCCTTGTCAGACTAGGTTAAGTGCCCCAACCCTCTCCCCTTCTAGTCACACAAAACAGTTCACTAAGGAGAATTACGTATTTAAACTGCAGTGTGCATTACCTTTAAGGCCGCGCTCTCCCTTAGCACCACTGACGCCGGGCACTCCGGGTGACCCAGTGTCGCCCTTGCTGCCTTTCGCCCCTTCACCTCCGTCGTTCCCGTCGACCCCAGGAGAACCTTTCGGTCCTACAATTCCCTGTTCACCTTTAGTACCTTAAAAAAACAGTCGGAACATCAGGTGCTTGAAAATTCGTCACCAGGCTGGTTCATCACCAACGCACATAAGCCCAAAAGTTATCAATCGTTCTACTTAAAGTTGGAACGAACGAGCTATATAAAGACAATTTCTGTAAAAATTGCTCAAGCGACGCGGACAATTTCGTTTTGTCAGACGCCTCAACAAAAATCTTTTGTGAAAATTTTAACCTACACCAGGCAAAACTTCGAACGTTTCCAGTTGTACAGTAATACAACTAGGTATTTTCCCCAAATTGGAGAATTATTACCGGCCGTACATAAGCTGGTTTTGTTGTGAGCTCTGTCGCCTCGAGCAGGAACAAAACGTCTTTCACATTAAAGGTAGTCTCCACTGAGCAAGTTCATGCAAGACCTACAAACTCTTTTAAGAATCGGAAATCTTAAACCAAACCTTTTTGTCCTTCAACTCCTGGAAATCCCTGTGCGCCATTTTTTCCTTTGTTGCCCTGAGGCCCAATATTCCCGGCTTCTCCCTTAGAACCAGATTCTCCTTTCTCGCCTTTATCCCCTTTGTCACCACGAAATCCAGTCACTCCCGGAGGCCCGGGAAGCCCGCGATCCCCCTGGGCGCCACTCTGGCCGACTTTTCCCACCACGCCTTTCTGTCCTTTCGTCCCTGGCAACCCGGTCGCTCCCAATATCCCCGCTAGTCCCTGGGGACCTCTGTCGCCCTTGTCTCCGCGTGACCCCGACGGACCGACATCTCCTTTGGTGCCCGGAAATCCCTAACAAGTGACAAGACTATCAGCATGTATTGCCTACACTGAAATGATATGTCAGTAAATTAATTTCATGTTATATTCAATGTTGAAAAGATGGCCGTTAGATTCTCAGTTGTGAACTATTTCAATGTTGAACAATTGATAGGCATCACCTTCTTGTATTTCAAAACGTATCCCCACGCTTGACCTAAAACAGAGTGGATTGCATATTGCTTAGACGTATCGTCTAGTACAGACATAAACTCACTCTCAGCCCTTGGTCACCCTTATCTCCCCGACTACCCTTGGCGCCGGTCAGACCGTCTGCTCCGCGCGCTCCAGTGGCCCCTGTTTTACCAACACCAGGCGCTCCTGGGTTGCCAACTGGTCCAGGTAGTCCGAGAAATCCACGCTCGCCGTTTGCTCCTGGTAATCCAGTTGCACCAGTTTGACCCTCTGGTCCACTGATGCCGCTCTCTCCAGGTTCACCTTTATCGCCTTTAGATCCACTTGCACCTGTGAAATGAAAGGTAGACACGGTTCTGTCAGTCAAATTCCTGCATATCTAGGGCCAGTTCATGTTACTGTATACGACAAATAACGGACTTTGATGAAACAAAGATAACATTAGGACACCGTCAGAAACTCATGTCCAAAACTTTTGTTGGGGTATTCGTGAAGCAATGTAAGTTGTCATGCACGACACTTACCGCTTTCACCTTTGACACCCGGGAATCCGCGCAGTCCTTGCACACCTTTCGCCCCACTGGACCCTTTTACGCCCTGTAGTCCTGGCTCACCCTTCCGACCGTTGTTTCCCACCGTGCCTGGAGAGCCTTGGGGACCGGAAATGCCTGTAAACGCCACCAACGTATTATTAGACAATATAGGCCTTTATAAAAATACAGTATACCCGTATACAAAGCGTGGCCAGGTATCTTATTTTGCTAGCGTAAAAATCCTTCGGACACAATTTTAGAAATCACTGATTTCACAGGCTGTAAGAATCCCGTCTCACTACAAGAAATTCTAAATGCTCGTTAAAAGAACATGCTCGCACACTCGTTTTAGTTAGGGTGAACGACAAAATTTTCTTCATCGTCTTCCTTTCACGCTACCTCGTCACTAACCTTGCAAACCCTTCTCTCCTTTATCGCCTTTTTGTCCCCGAGAACCGCTCTCCCCCTTCACAGAGACACCTGGTGTTCCCTGGATACCAGCGTCACCTGGAAATAAATCATTATCTCACAAGTGGAAGAAGAAGAAGAAAAAGAAGACGAAAGCTCACCGAATGCCCGATTTTTCGACGTTACAAACGTACCTTTAGTGCCTTTGAGACCCGGCAAGCCGAGTGATCCTTGATCGCCCTTTGATCCTTTGACTCCTGAGAAACCACGTAGTCCTTGCACACCAGAAGACCCCATTTCTCCTTTAAAAGGGAAAGACAGGCGGTAAGAGGATCCAAGACAAAGCTTTACCAAAAACGGCTCCAATATCAATGGATGTCCATTTCTAACATTCAAGTTATCTACATTTTGATTCTCCAACAATTTCATAAGAATTATTACAATGATGTACGACGCTGAGTCTCTTCTTATGACTCAGCATTCCTTCTAGAATTAATGATCTACAGATTCGTAATCTCTCACCTTGATTGCCCTTCGGACCCTGTATCCCCATCTGTCCCCTACCACCTTTCACGCCCTTTTCTCCTCGAGCTCCCGCAAGGCCTGGCTCTCCCTTCGCTCCAGGCAGCCCGATACCGATTTCTCCTTTGCCACCTTTTGATCCGGTACTACCCCTAGGACCAACTTGCCCAGGTGTTCCGGTAGCGCCTATGAATCCTCGAGAACCCGAAGCACCCTGCAGCCCAGGAGGCCCTGTTGACAAAATTTAAGTTCGGCAATGAGAAGAGTAAGTTAGTTATTTTAAAGATTCCGTATTGTTCATGTTCTTTAGTTCTGTCCTGTTACACATAGCATACTAATGGCCACAATATTTGTTGTTACAGGAAATTCATTTTTAGATACTGCGTACAATTCATTATGTATTTGCTGGACAATTTTACGTAATGTTGCCAAGAAACTGTCACGTACAGGCATCTTTCCGTGTGCGCATTACGGTGGACGAAAACTTAATAAGATATACTAGGCTTGTATATATTTTTAAACAGTTGACTGTTTTGATTAATACGGGCTCAATTCTTTCAAACTCTCTGCAGAACGGCCGATGTTCAAGGGACAGGTTTTACGGAAGTTCGCAAATCATCGCCATCAACCTATATCAAGTGAAGCTAAAGTTCTCTATCTGTCTGAACAAGACCGCAAAACTCACCCCGTTCGCCCTTCGGTCCACGCGGGCCAGCAACTCCGGAAGCGCCTCTTGCTCCAGGGGCGCCAAGCGCGCCCTTCTGCCCAACGATGCTCGAACCAGCGTCTCCTTTGTTTCCCTTCGTTCCCTGTATCCCCTTGGCTCCAGACGCCCCCTTTTCACCGCGAATACCATCAACACCTGGCAAGCCTCGCTCACCCTGAACTCCACGCTGTCCGGTTGCCCCTGACTGACCATCTGTGCCGGATTCTCCTGCATAGGGGGACTTTATATAGCAAGGTGGTGACTGAAGATGGACTGGAAACTGACGTCTCCAGAGGACTACTAGGCAATTTCACATTTTTTCAAAAACGTATCACGTCTGATCAAGATCTTTTTCACGAAGACAAAATTAATACGTTTCCTCAGGCAACCCGCTGTCAATAAAAGGTACAGCCGGCAGACGGCGACAAGAGTCACCCATGTATCCAATTCTTGATGGGATAAACCTTTACCCTTTAAAAGGACGTTGTCGTTTTCAAGATCGACAACCGCATTTTCGGAGATTTTTGTTGAATGGGATACACTTTTTAAAGTACAGAGCTATAAAACTGTAAAGTCGGTTATCTTTTTGTGACTTTATTACAAATGTTGTCTGTCAGACATTCACTGAAATCAAGACCGGTGACGTCGCCAGCTAAGTAAGCTTAGAATACGCCTCCATTTGTCGAGTAGGGTGTAAGTACGCCAGTAGAGCGTGAAGGATCAAGATGTGAATTTGCGCTGGGGCTAATCTCAGAAAACCTCTTTCATCGATGATAACGTCACTTTAAAGGTTGAAGCTATCGTTTCACGTGATCTAACTGTCAAAGTTCTATTCTACAATAAATTGAATCCAATTATCGAATCAAAAACGTCCCGTGATATATTATATCACGCACGTGTCATCGAAATTGCGTGGATATTTTTCAACCATTTGCATTCAGCTATTTTGTCGCCCTTTTTGGTCAAGTTTACGTCTCGTGTTTCTTTCAGTCCCTTATCTTGTGAATACGTGACCGAGGAAACGCCATGAAACACTAACAATATAAGAATATTTGAAATATATGTAAAGGACTGTACCCACGCCAGCGGGAAGTCTGATCTTCACCCCTGGCGGTGCAGTAAAATCGGTTCCACTTCAAGCATGTGAACTGAGTCAAGCAGAAAGTATGGGGATCTTCGTTTAACGCGAGTCTCACGTGAAGCTCTGGATGCGGCTCTGAACTAAGCTCCTCATGTACCCCTTATTGAAAGGCACTGGGGCCTGTTCTGGCATGCGTGATACAAATGGGTATTATGGAACTGGTAAAGAGACTTGCCCTAATTAATGACCCGAAGACGTATGGAAAGGCTCTGATGTTAACATATATTACTGGTCTCGCGGAATTTACAAGCTACGGAAAGTCGTTCCGAAAGTCTTAGTCGAGACTTTCTCCAAATTTCTAATTTTCACGAGGACTGCGATAACATTTTATGAATCAAAACAGATAACTAGAAGTCTATAATGCTATTTAAGAGTACCGACCGGTGCCAACAAGTCCTACCTTTCATTCCCTTAGGGCCACGCAAGCCTGTCAAGCCACGTGCACCGCTGGCACCTGGTGTACCTTTTGTCCCAGGAAGCCCCATTGGTCCGGTGGATCCCTTTTCACCCTTAGGTCCACTTTCGCCTCGGTCCCCTTTCACTCCAGTGGAACCTGAAAGTGAAGATTTTTGTCGTTGGATGGGAATTGATATACTTCTTAGTTTTGTACAAGAACTGTTGCTAAGCGACCAAAGTAGGTGCCAAACGACCAGATAGTATTCTGCAATTATATCACCGCCGAATTTCACGCGAGATATATTTCACACGTTGAAGAGGCCTAGAACGCGATAAACAGATTAAATTGCAATATTTAAAGTGGTTCTCTGCCACTGAAACCGAATTCAAGCTGCTCACTAGGTTTTTTTAGGGTTTCAAAGCCTTTTCTTTTAGTTTCAGATTTCAAAAAACGATCTGTCAACTGCTCGCCACTTCGTCGAGTACTACTCCTTATTTGGTACGGTAATACGTATTATTATTCTATTTATTAATGTAATTTTTACAATGAAGGTAGCCCCATCAGTTCACACTGCTTTCCATGGCGGCCTTCAGTAAAAACACACAGAGACAGGAAGACAAACAAACAGACGTATCACATTTCCCTTATATGGGAAACCTGTCCTTTTACATCAAGTGACTTCAAGCAACTGACTGAGCGCATGGGTGCATTAATGATAAGTGGGAGGGACATGAGAAACTCTGTGGTAACCACAGTTTTTCCTTCTCGGGTATTTCAGAAATCGTGAATTGTGTATTTTTTTCTTGAAATTTCCTCCCAGTGGAAAGTGAATTACTCAACTAGACGTTACCAGATTGTACTTTCGCCAGGGATTGTTTAAAAGATGTTTTGACGAATTTTCGAGTTCCATGCCTCTTTTAACTTAAGCCCAAGGACAGTTGACTGAAAAGAAGTGGTATAGACAGCTCTTTATTCCAGTGTCAATGGGCGGGTCCTAGTTTTGTGAACAACGAACTTCTAATCATTAACCTATACCGCAACTTTGCAGGTGCACGTCAACTAACTTACCAACTCCTTTAGACCCGCTGGCGCCTGGGACTCCACGCTCGCCTTTCTCTCCCGGCATGCCCTGTAGGCCTGTCAATCCTGTTGCGCCCTTTTCTCCTTTGGCACCGTTACTTCCAGGAGATCCCGGCAAGCCTCGAGCTCCGGTCGATCCAGCCGGTCCCGTGGAACCATCTTTACCAGGAGTTCCGGGTAGACCACGCACTCCTGAAGCTCCTTCGACGCCGATGTTTCCCTGATCCAAGAAGTCAGTTCACACAAATTTGATCATTGTGCTGATGGTAGTCAGGCCAATTTTTGCCTCATTAAGCAGCATTTAGTTTTATGATTTTATGTTCGTTCCTATCTCTCAGTCCACACTAATTACAATATACTAGACCCTACATTAAAACATCTCACCTTATCTCCTTTCAGCCCAGGAACACCTTGATGACCCTTCTCGCCAGGAAACCCTCTATCCCCCATCGAACCCTGTACTCCAGTATAACCTTTGTCGCCTTTTTGACCTGCGAGTCCTTTTTCTCCCGATGCTCCCTTCACCCCGGGAGTTCCGGGTGATCCCGGGAGACCGTGATCGCCTTTTGATCCCGGAACACCACTGGCACCCTGAACGCCTCTTGCTCCTGTCTTGCCGGGTGCGCCTGTCAGACCTTGAACGCCAGTTTGGCCAGTTTCTCCCTTAGCTCCTTTTGTTCCAGGGATACCAACACCTCCAGTGTTACCTTGTATCCCAGGTAAACCGGTAGAGCCTGGAACGCCTTTTTCGCCTTGTGAGCCCTTGGGCCCAGCGACACCAATTTGACCCGGCGGCCCGTCTGCACCCTGTTCGCCCTTCGATCCTGGAAATCCCGGACTGCCGGGCGGGCCTGAAGCGCCTTGCAACCCTTTTTGTCCTTGGGAACCTGTTTGCCCATGAATACCAGGATTTCCGGGAAGTCCTGGTGATCCTACGCTTCCCTTTAGACCCTGGGCTCCTTCCGTTCCAGGCAATCCTGGTTGTCCAGCGTCTCCACGCAAGCCTTTCTCTCCACGGTCACCCTTCATTCCAGGAACCCCTGGCAATCCGGGTGAGCCTTCCTGACCGGCCGTCCCCTGCACTCCAGTCTCTCCCGTCAACCCCTGGACGCCAGGGAATCCCTGTTCCCCGGGTAGACCCGGAGAACCAACCTCTCCTTTGGCACCTGTAGTTCCCTGCAACCCTGGTAGACCTCGAGCACCGGAAGTTCCTGGCAATCCAGGCAACCCGTTTGCTACCCGCTCGCCTTTTTGTCCGTTTGTGCCTGGCAGTCCCGCTGTTCCTTGTAACCCCCTTTCTCCCTTAGTCCCAGGTACGCCCGGTAAACCAGGAGACCCGTTGGGCCCTGTAATCCCCTGCGCTCCTCGATCCCCCTTCATTCCTTGAGGGCCAGTCACACCTGTCGGTCCTTGAAGTCCAGACAAACCTTGCTGACCCGGCAAACCTATGGAACCTTGCGCTCCTTTTGCACCGGGATTCCCCGTCAAACCTGGCTGTCCTTGAGCACCCTTTGTGCCGTTCAACCCAGGAAATCCAGATATTCCTGGGGTACCAGGTAATCCCATAGACCCTATTGGTCCAGTTACGCCTGTCGCCCCTGGAAATCCTTGCTGTCCTAATAACAGAAAAGGTTTTGTTTGACACATTCAAGAGTGGTCATATACTTTTAAAGTAATATGTAGCCGCAAGATAGGGCACAATTAATTCCGGCTTCAAGGAGTTTAATTGGTCGACGTCGCTATTGCAACAGCAATTGTAGCCAGACATACAGCTAATTTCATCCTCAAACAAAAAATACTCTGTAGGAATTAATTGATTCCAGAAATAACATGTCATATTTTTAAAGAACTGTGGCAGAACTATTTCTTGTCAGGAGAACTTTGTCTAAAACAGTTCGCTGTGTTACCTTGGACGCCTCGCTGACCGGGTTCTCCTTTCGTTCCTGTCTGCCCCGGTGCCCCTGGGGGACCTCTTACGCCTGTAGATCCATTGAACCCTCTTGGGCCTAGTTGACCTGTTGGTCCGGTCGTTCCTGGCGAACCTGGCAGTCCTGGAGAACCAACCTGCCCGGTGATCCCACGTGACCCAGTTTCACCTCGGGATCCAGGGAGTCCCGCTACCCCCTTCTCGCCGGTTTGTCCGGGTGGGCCTGGTGTGCCTGAATCGTGCATTTGATTTCTATGAAACATTCCTGTACCACTAAAGCGCGAAACGTAGAACGTGCAAAGCTTGCGATTGTCGTGATTAGCATAGTTCAATAATTCTTCAAAGGAAAATTTACCATCACTGAGATCAAGACACTTAATAACATATGTAATCAATCACACCCTCTATAAATTAATTCCGTTGTTGTAGTGCACTCGAAATGCTTTACTTTGCATCTTACCCGGCGTTCCTTTAGCGCCCGTCTGACCCGGCGTTCCGGGAGTACCCGGTAACCCGGGCGTACCGCGAGATCCTGTGGTCCCCGGAGGACCGGCAGGTCCTGCAACACCGGGAGGCCCAACTACACCAGTCTCACCCCGAGCGCCACGTAGTCCCTGCACTCCTCGCTGACCTGTCTCTCCAGGTTCGCCCTTTGTTCCCGGTGTCCCGGGGAGACCTCTGTCCCCAGTTGACCCAGTTGCGCCTCTGGGCCCAGGTAACCCTGCGAAGACAAATGCAGAGAACAGACATGTCTCTTATTTTGCAATTTATCATTGAGTAACATTGCATAAATATTCGTATAGACCTCATTGACAATCGACGCACTGGCGAATCAAATATGGAGTGGTCTTGCAAGTACAATTTCCGAACCGCAAGTCTTTTAGTCTTCTCAGGAGGGGAGGCCCCTATCCCCTGGGCTCCTATCAATCCAGCCATATGACGTCATGCATCAAACAAACTTACTGATTGAAAAACTTCTGGAAATTTTATGCAAACCTGTTCGGCCACCGACTTAACGTGGGACAGTGAATTCTCTTCACGATCCCAATGTACCTGCTGATCCTTGTGCGCCTGTTCTTCCGACTGGTCCAGTAAATCCACGTGATCCAGGGATGCCAGCAATGCCAGGCGAGCCTTGAGGACCTGTTGGAACATGGAAGCACAACCATCAAACTCATTATAATGACTCATGCGTTCACATTGCTGATGCCTTTGCTGGAGCTGTGCAGCGTCCGGCAAGACTTTTAGTTTTACTTTCCTCTCATGTGATACGAAGTGACGTGAGACAATCACGTTAGGGCGGCTCTATTCGATCTTTTACTCAATAAAAAAAAAACATTTTCGTGGATAAATGCCTGCTGCAAACATGTCACACGTGAATGTAATTTCATCTAGTTAGACACGAACTTGAAACATCACCTGCTTAATTAAACGGGCATTTTGAAGCTGTTTATAGCTTTCTATGTTTAATTCAAATCATCCATTCGATTTTGAATTATTCCCGAATGAGCCGGCAACTCACGTCACAGGCACACCCCACATGAGAAATTGTCGAATTCGAAATTTTAGGGTTGGTTAACCCCAATAAATCCTTAAATGTTTTGTTGAGTTAGTGATGGTTTCGATGTTCTTGCCGATAACGGAAATAGAATCCCGTCGCGGTACTGAATAATACGCGACAGATTTTAGAAGAGTAAAGAGCTCAATGCAATTTTGGTTTTTAGCCAGCTGAAGAGAAATGCTGTTTTAAGATGCGACTTTCTTCGACATTTGTTTTATATTCAGTCTCCAATTTAAGCTTACCCGTCGGACCTGGGGGTCCACCAGCGCTACCTTTGGGACCAGTTGCACCCACGGCGCCTTGTAAACCTGGGAGACCCGGAGGTCCAGGCGGGCCAGCGGGGCCCGAGGGACCCACCAGTCGAGTCGGTCCTTGGAATGTATCACCCGTTACGCCTGCATACAATGGATAAAACGTTAAGATTACCAGTAGTGTCGGGTATATTTGACACTCTCCTTATTCTTAATTAAGACTTAACTTCACTATAGGGGCACATCAGTAGCCGGATCAGTACTGAAATCCGCTTGTGCCATCCTATTCGAAATGGAAGCACGTTTACAAAATTTCATGAGCATCCACCCGGGGGTTTGGTGATACAGCAACGGACGCCGGACGGATGGACAGACGCCAAAATGCGTAACAGTTTAACTTCGATTAATCGAACTCAATCCAAGTGCACACTCAAGACTGCTAGAAACCGTTTTACTCACATGGGTTGATGTTAACTCCAAATGACAGTTGCCAATCTTTGGTGGACTTTCCAAACGCGTAAATTTGGCGAATAACAGGAAATGATTGTGCGTCAATCGTCCGCGCGTACAGCCTGTATCCAACCTTTGGTGTGTAACTGATGGCCAAATGTCGGGCTTCCAAGGTGAAACCCACGCGTCCGCCACTTGGAATTGCGCTGTGGTTTCGATGGACAAGAAACTGTAACAATATATGTGTCGTTTCTTCTAGTGACAGGGTACTGTATTCGAGTTTGCAAACCTAACCTTAGATAACATACGCTTGGCGCAAAATGTTGCGTTACAAAATGCCATGAAGTAGATGGTGCGTTAAGAAAAATTGCACATGTGTACATATATGCATATTATACACGTGTACATATATGCATATTATACATGTGGACATGTATGCATTTTATACACGTGTACATGTATGCATATTATACATGTGTAAATATATGCATATTATACATGTGTACATATGCGCATATTATACATGTGTCCATATATGTCGTTTAAACATAGACAACTTAATTATGAAGAATGTTACGTGGCAATTACTCCAGTTTTATAACCCATTTGAACATTTCCATATTTTTCAATATTTTGAAAATATAACATTTTATGTTTGCAGGGAATGTCATGGTTGCTACTGTAAGAACAGATTTGCAACAAACCCGAGGTCCCCGCGTTTTCGCACGCAAAATTTGCTACTTCACACTTGAAAAAAGTTGAAAATAGTCGAAAGCGCTAAAAGTGTTCGTGCTTCAAAACTTCCTCATGCAACGGCGAAATTTTTTGACATTTTTTTGGAAAACTAGATTTCTGGTGACAAATGCAATTTTAAAACAAAGCACGACCTGCCTTGAAATACATACGTGACTACATAATTGTGATACTTAGTAGTGGGGTACACGACGAACAAGGGCGATTTTCATTAATCAAGGGTTGCACAATTGCGGAGTTTATTTGTAAACTATAAGCACAGACTATATACCACATGGACCGCCAACTCTATATATTCCCAACGCGCAAAATCAGTCGGTGATATTGCACACAAGCCGCGACCACCGCGACGGCAACATTCGTTAGCGCCGCCTGGTGTTATGCCCGTTTTAGGTCCTATGAGCCACGTCGTCTGCTTACTAACGGTATGTAAGACCCCAGAAAAATGACCAAATTAATATGGTTACCTTTGAAACATCAGTTATCAGATACGATGCTTTATTCATTGTTCTCCAAAACACCGTTAGGCATTTTTTAAAAATGTTCCACTTTTGCATGACGACGTTTCATGAAAACATTCAAAAGTTGCATATGGCGAATACGAAGTGATAGCACTTATATCAGACGAAAATTGGACATTATATTGACGTTTTTTGTTTCTAACTATACCGGTACCTTTCTTTTGCTATATTTTGCTATATTGTGCTAACTTATGGTTACGACATCCTGTTGGGTATAGTTTGGTACAAAATCACCAATAAAATACTGTTTTTTTTCAGAATTAAGTTTTGTAATTTTGCAGATAATTGGCTAAATACACAGCCTTGTCTGGATGAAATTAACCGGAAGCCGAGCTGTGCATCGGAAGAGAGTGGGGCCTCCTCTAGGAATTCCATAAGGACATCACTGAGCTGCGAATCTGTTGTGTAAGATCTGTGACATGAGCGAGAAGCAACTTTTGTACCTTGTGCAACCCGATGGAAGCTGGAACCACCGCAATCTCCTCCAACATCAGTTGGAACTGTGGCGCGTGAAGGACGTCGTAAACTATAGGGTACCAGATTTGCAGTCGAATGGGGTACTGAAAAACAAAACGTCGGGCCAAAACGTTCGAGAAAGAGCGATATACACTACGCTCCTTCTAATTCATTTGAATTCTCACAATTTTTCTTCATTTCCAAATTGAGGAATGAGAGATGAAACTATTAAAACTGAATGACTGCAATCAAAGAGTACTACCACCGCTTATTGAAATTAAAACAAATGTTACAAAAGGAATTTGTCTCGTAAAGCAGACGACATTGTGTGAATTAACACGAACAGGGCAATACGACTTTGGGACTATTTTTGCGGTGGAATAAAACTTGCATAGACTGCAAATCAAACACAGGAACTGCCGTGATCATGCGCATTAGTCTCATTTGAAGATTTAGCTTATTACTAACAGATTGCTGTAGGTTGTCGTGGTTATATAGCTCGAAACTGTGGACGCGACCGCCTGGCAAGTCGTAGGTGTAATCAACTAAGGACATCAGCCCGCCGACGTCAGTGTTCCACGCGTCTCGTTTTTCCACGAGATTGCCGTAGTAAACTTCATTGCCTGCAAGAAGAGAGACAACAGTGGCTAAAAAATACAATCTGACTTTTGTGTAAAGTATTGGCACAAACTTCCTTAGACTTTCGTGTCACTTTTTGGGTGAAATCAACGGTTAGGAACTATAAACCAGCTATACTGTTCTAACAAAAAAAACTAATTTTTGATTCAGTCCCCTACGGTTAGGAAACAGTGTCCGATTCTTCCTTAATTATATTAAAATTAGTTTCTGGAATTGAGAACGACTCACAATACGACCAGTCAAGTTAACTAGTTTGAGCCAGGCCTCGCCAATGATCAGTGCCCAGTATGTTTGGTATACGGCGGATTTAAGAAACAAAACANTACGTGACTACATAATTGTGATACTTAGTGGTGGGGCACACGACGAACAAGGGCGATTTTTATTAATCAAGGGTTGCACAATTGCGCAGGTTATTTGTAAACTATAAGCATAGACTATATACAACATGGACCGCCAACTCTATATATTCCCAACGCGCAAAATCAGTCGGTGATATTGCACACAAGCCGCGACCACCGCGACGGCAACAATCACTAGCGCCGTTATGCATGTTTTAGGTCCTATGAGTCACGTCGTCTGCTCACTAACGGTATGTAAGACCCTAGAAAATTGACCAAACATGGTTACCTTTGGAACATCATTTATCAGATACGATGCTTTATTCATTGTTCTCCAAAACACCGTTAGGCATTTTTTAAAAATGTTCCACTTTTGCATGACGACGTTTTATGAAAACATTCAAAAGTTGCAAATGGCGAATACGAAGTGATAGCACTTATATCAGACGAAAATTAGCCATGATATTGATGTTTTTTGTTTATGACTATACCGGTACCTTTCTTTTTGCTATATTTTGCTATATTTTGCTATATTTTGGTAACTTAAGGTTACGACATCCTGGTGGGTATAGTTTGGTACAAAGTCACCAATGAAATACTACAGTTTTTTTCTTTCAGAAAGTATGTACTTTCACGGAATTAAGTAATTTTGTAATTTTGTAATTTTGTAATTTTGCACATATTTGGCTAAATACACTGCCTTGTCTGGATAAAATTAACCGGAAGCCGAGCTGTGCATCGGAAGAGAGTGGGGGCTCCTCTAGGAATTACATAAGGACATCTCTGAGCTACGAATCTGTTGTGTAAGATCTGTGACATGAGAGAGAAGTAACTTGTGTACCTTGTGCAGCCCGATGGAAGCTGGAACCACCGCAATCTCCTCCAACATCAGTTGGAACTGTGGCGCGTGCAGGGCGTCGTAAACTATAGGGTACCAGATTTGCAGTCGGATGGGGTACTGAAAAAAAGAACGCCGTGGTAAGTGGCCAAAACGTTCGAGAAAGAGCGATATACACTACGCTCCTTCTAATTCATTTAAATTCTCACAATTTTTCTTCATTTCCAAATTGAGGAATGAGAGATGAAACTATGAAAACTGAATGACTACAATCAAAGTGTACTACTACCACTTATTAAAATTAAAACAAACGTTACAAAAGGAATTGGTCTCGTAAAGCAGACGACATTGTGTGAATTAACACGAACAGGGCAATACGACTTTGGGACTATTTTTGCGGTGGAATAAAACTTGCATAGACTGCAAATCAAACACAGGAACTGCCGTGATCATGCGCATTAGTCTCATTTGAAGATTTAGCTTATTACTAACAGATTGCTGTAGGTTGTCGTGGTTATATAGCTCGAAACTGTGGACGCGACCGCCTGGCAAGTCGTAGGTGTAATCAACTAAGGACATCAGCCCGCCGACGTCAGTGTTCCACGCGTCTCGTTTTTCCACGAGATTGCCGTAGTAAACTTCATTGCCTGCAAGAAGAGAGACAACAGTGGCTAAAAAATACAATCTGACTTTTGTGTAAAGTATTGGCACAAACTTCCTTAGACTTTCGTGTCACTTTTTGGGTGAAATCAACGGTTAGGAACTATAAACCAGCTATACTGTTCTAACAAAAAAAACTAATTTTTGATTCAGTCCCCTACGGTTAGGAAACAGTGTCCGATTCTTCCTTAATTATATTAAAATTAGTTTCTGGAATTGAGAACGACTCACAATACGACCAGTCAAGTTAACTAGTTTGAGCCAGGCCTCGCCAATGATCAGTGCCCAGTATGTTTGGTATACGGCGGATTTAAGAAACAAAACAGCATTCGTCCCAAAATTTAATTCTTGTTAAACAATTGAGGATGTACATAGACCTTATAAATAGGAGTTTGCTTTTTGACAGATTAGAGCGTACATGCTTCAACATCGACTCCAATAGAATGATTCCAGTTGCGATTCTCTGTAAAAGTATATGCCTTCTGCACGGTGGGTGCATCTGCCTCGTTGAAAATGTAGGTGTGCATTACGTATCCGGGTGAAACGTGATAGGAGAGTGGGTCGATCTTCTGGGTAGTAGTGAAGCCCATGAGGCTGCCCTTCACGATGTAGACGCTTGTTGGCACTTCAAACTATAAAGCGACGTACATGTAGGATTACAAGAATCAAGCCGTAATTAGGGTGTGTTTAGGAGCACTCGATGCCATCTCTGTGCCTTCTTGTCTTGTTGACTACAGCAGGAATTGAAGCTAGATACGATTTTACCAGTTTTTACAAAGTCTTTAAATGTTGTCAATAATTACATGCACAAAACGCAATTTGCAAAATAGGCTGTCTTACGACCAAGGCTATTCTGGGGACACTGATTAAGTTTTCATGGACTAGAATGCAAGGACACACGGCTTTGGGGATTTTTAATTGGATCAAAAATCACTATTAGCTTCAATACATCACATGAAAAAGTCTTTGTAATGTAAATTTGAACAGTCTTATTTGACAAACTCGGGTCCGGTAACTTAAAGATCTTTAATGAAACAAGAGTCCAGGTTTACGCCAGTGGAAGGTATTTGTTAGACTCACTCACCGTTTGGATTTGATTGACAGGTTGGAGAGCGGCTAGTATTTCAAACACCAGCTGTAGGCGTGGTTTATCCAATGTGTGATAGGCAATGGGATACCAGATTTGAAATTTCAGATCAGTCTAAAATGATATGACAATAAATCATAGGAAAAAAAGTAATCCAAAAACAATAATTAATAACAAGTCAATCAGTGCAAATAGTCGTTTATATTACAATGAATGAATTCAAACTGTCTTTCCGATAGTATTTCACCTAAAAAAATTTTGTACAACGGAAACTGACCATTCATTCCCACAGTTCAACATTCCAAAATCTTCGACCAACTACTTCAGTAACCGCCATTTTGCCAAGATAGTCTATTAAGCATACTCGTGAATTTGCGAGGTCTTGCTTTTCTCGCGAACTAGGTCCACCGCACGTTCCCCTGAATACAGCTTCTGCCTCATACCTGTGCGTTTAAATCTTGGGCGAAAACGTGAAACCGACGCAGTCTCCCATCTGGTAACTCGTGCATGCCGTCTACGAACGACTGCAAGAAGCCGATGTCGGTCTGGCCCGAACTGCGCCGCGTCAGCGGGTTACCATAGAACTGAACTTGGCCTACAAGAAAAAAAGGGGTTGGCCAAAAAACGGACGGTCTATTCTCGCAACGAAGAACACTTTAAAACCAAAACATGTTGATGAAATACAATTTCAGGATTGTAAGATCGATAGAATTTGCATAAACGACAAGATCCCGCCTGCGCCGGATGGCAGCATCGTTGGGACTAATTTCTGTTGCCGTCAGGTGGCACAACACCAAAGCACCATTCGAAAAACACCGAACAGCTGGAAACAATTGAAATGAACCTATTATGAAAACGAAATTTCTCATGTAACTGCAATGCACAAAAAGCTGTGGTTAGTGTAATTACCAAAAAGACCTCACCTTGGACTACCTGTAGTGACACTAGTAAGAAAAAGAAGAGAAACGCAGACTGGCGGGTCATTTTTGTCCACGAACCAGAGTTCTTCAACCCTGAAAGAAAGTGGTTCATTGAAAAGCTTTATAAAAACATATTTCAAATGCAGGCGTTACTAGACTTCAGCAGCCGATTTCATAAAGGTGGTTTAACAAAACCAGGTGTAAGCTTTAAACCTGGTCTTCCTAAACCTGGTCTAACTTTAGACCTGACTTGCATTTCACCAACATGGTTTAAGAGTCTGAAAGCCTGGTTTTGCTAGACCAGGGAGCTAGTTCAGTAAAACCAGGTTTAAAGTATCAAAGGCACACCACTGTGTCGAGCTGGGTAAACCCAACAAAGAAACTATTGAAATGCTTCAATGAAACCTTGATCACGTGGGTATACAACGGCATACACTAGTAGAATCAGTGCAGACATTTACGAAAAACCTCTAAAAGCTTTTCTCATGAGGAAAACTAATTTCTGTGCCCAACACACACACATTAAAGATCATGCTCCCGATTAGATGTAACATGTTAAATGCCCAAATTTATTTCCTTGTCATTTTAATGTTTATTTTCCGCGGCCAAAGGGGGGGGCAAGACCCCTTCCTGGCAATATTATATCGGAGAACAGTGGAGGTGGAACTCAGTCGGAAGAATCAGAAAATGCTGTCTTTAGTCAAATCCGTAGCGCTTACGACGATGACGCCCTGCTCGATCAGTCGTATTCTGAGAAATCTACAGGACACACTCCTGCAAGTACTGGTCTACGCATAGGCAGATCCACGGTGGTCAAGGGGTCTAGAGTCCCCTTTTTTCCTTTGGTTTTAGAGATATCAAATCTATCATTTTCAAGTTGTTGACTTGCCCCCCCCCCTTTCAAAAAGTCCTTGACCGTTCCCCCTTTAAAAATCCTGGATCCGCCCCTGCTACGTTTGATCTTGTGTCACAGTAAATTGAATATTGAAAATAGTCCAAACTGCGTTGCAAATGCTCTCCGAGGCATCATTCAGTTGTACTTATACCATGCAAGTCTGAAATATTTAACAGTTAAACCTGGGTCTGACCAAGTCTAAAGTTAATCTTAAAAGATCTTAAACCTGTATTAAAATACATGTACAGGTCTAAAGAATATAGATCTCGTTGGTGAAATGAAAACTGACTTAGACCAGGTCTAAACTGGAGTTAAACCAGGTTTTGCTAGACCACTGGTTTAAAAGTTAAACCACCTTTATGAAATGTAGATTATCTGTAAACCTGGTCTAAGTCCAGTTTAAACCAGGTTTAACTTTAAACCAACTTTATGAATTCGGCTGCAGGTGTTTATGCTAAAGCTAGTCGAGGTAAGTGCAGGTCATGCACATTTCTTCCAAAGACACGTACATGTACGCACACTCTGCGGCCTCGGCAAAGAAAGGAACAGTTGTACTTTGAGTTCAGTTAAAGACAGAGCGAAAATAGGCTGGCTATGGCATGTGAAGGTGTTACGTGGGTGTGGGTGTTACGTGCGTGGGCGTGTGTGTGTGTTTGTGTGTGAGGAAATGAACGCGCGCAACCCCCCCCTCTCGCGTTCTAAGTCTGCACCAACACTCCTTGTCACCAACTCTCCGTTTCCATTTCCTTTTGACGTCAAAATAATGACGAGGCTTGTCACTAAGTCTTTCACCTGTGCGGTTTTGCATGCTCTGGCGTGGTGTCGCTTTTCTCGAACACTAAGAACATGACCACGGGCTGCGTTTAAATCTGAGGTCAGCGAGACTGAAAGCATTTGACCCGTTCCTAGAAATTAATTTACGATCATTTTTGACTTAAATCTATGATTTGTCTTAACTTCCAAATTTGAAACTTTCACATAACGGAAGTTAGTAAAAATTTATAAAAAACTTAAGTCAAACTTAAGATCTCTTTCTTGAAACGGACTTAAGACAAATTTAAGTTTTATCTTGAAATTGACTGAAATTTAAGGTTTGTCTTACTCAAGTGGGTTTTCGTGGAAAGGACTCTGGATTTCATATTGTAAGAGAGTGCGCCATCTGTGGTACGTTCGACATGGACAATTTTTTTTCTCTCACTCGCCCACTGACCCACTTTGTAAGGATTTTTCTAAATTGCTCCAAGGTTTTGACGGTAACCGTGGGCTACTGTGCTCGGTTGCATGAAACAGTCCCAAATAGGGACTCAACTAAGTTCCCTAAATCTACTGCGTATTTGTGGACTTGCGAAAACATTGATTGATTGCCCTTTCTTGCATTGTTTTAGTTCCATTACTAAGTCGACTTCTGGCTTTGATAAAAATCGAGAGAGAATTCTACGCTGGATTATCAATATTATCGAAAATAAGTAGGGACCGTTTCATGTAACACCCCCAATTCTAGGACTGAGTCCCTATTTATTTTCAGTTTTTAGTTATATTATTAGAAAATGTCATTAGTCAAGGAAGAGCTCATGCATTGTTATTCGTACGACTGTGTTTAGTGAGAGCTCCTCCGGTTCCGCCACGTTGTGTTGTCGGCTGCGTTTATCTGGCGCATCTGTACCTACATAAAGACACAAATACTCAAAAAGACGTCGGGACCTAGGCGAGTCCTTATTTGGGACCGTTTCAAACAACTGAGCACTGGTGTTATGAACATAAACTTTTTGGCCTTATAATGAAACGTCATCGCGTTCTTATCCTTTGTTCGAAGTGAAATTAGTTTTTGCCTGGAATTACCCCCCCCCCCAACCCCGTATTGTCTTAGACACCTACCCTGTCTGCAAATAAGTACTGTTATCTTGCTGACTAATGCCGTTTGAAACGATAACGACCAAGACTATTCCAATCTGAGTGAGAGGTAGACAGAAATAGATTTGATAACAGTGAACTGCCTTAAAGAAAAGTTGTTTCTGACGACAGGTGCGGATTTATTAGCCCTTTAAATAACTCTAATCCATACATGTATATCACTTGGTAGACTAAAACAGGTTTCGATAGCTTTGAAACAGGGAAGTTTGTGGAGGAGTTACAACGTCTTACCTGAACGTGAGCCTTGTATTTCAAATTGTTCTAAACAACGGCCCGATGAGAAAACCCACGCCCATCAACAAACTGTCACGCTGGAACCCGAAGAAGGTCTGTCGATCCTTTGCAGCGCCCAGTATGTCTCGGGTGCGCAACCCGCAGGTAATTTGCATACTTGAGACAATTGCGAGCATAACTCCAAACGACGCCACGCTGAGCAAATGAATGGAAGAATCCAACTGCACTTGTGTTAAATTGCACAGTGCAGAATTGTTTTCTGGAAATACGACTGGTCGACAAAAAGTGCCTTGAATATTTAGGGTCACAATTTAAATAAATACAGCGGCGTAACTTTTGTGCAGAGACTATGTAAGGAAATTAAATTACGAAACCGGCTGTTTTTTGTAGGCTGTTGCGATGTTCTTTTCCTTAGCACAGGCATCTTGAATCACAGGCTCGTCGTGACGAGCGGGTGATTGAATTTGCCTTTGACTACTACCAGTGCCGACTGTGAACAATTCCCTCAAATGTTCCGAAACAAGTTGTTTCGAATGTTACGATATGGCAAGGGAATTCTTATGAGGACGGATTTCTAGATCTTGCAACAAATGCCAACACTCAGTACACGTGTTGTAAATGGTTAGTTGCGTCATACGTGAACATAGAAACCGATTTTGTGTGGTGGAGTCCCCCGAATTGTGCGTACTGTGTTTCGCGTTGTCTTACGATCACAAATGCCTGCACGTGATTCACCGGATATTTGATTTGTTCTCGATGACGACTTCCGACTTACAGACCAATCTGGGGAGATTTCAATCAGTAGCGCTAGTACCTCTCTAGAAAAGCAGGATTTCCTGAGATTACGCGAGATATTGCCGCGTATTTTCAATGAGAGCATTTGATTTTGGCTAGATTTTTCTTGCCGCGAGACAGCTACTGAACTCTACCGTTGGTAGAGTTAAATAGCTGTCATACGGCGACAAAATCTAGCCAAAATCGTTCCATCAACTGATGTTAACCCAGTTCGTTTCTATAAATGTAAGTTAAAAGTAAAAAAATCTTATACATGATATACGTGGAGAACAATATTGTTTGTTTTGAAGCTACGCTTTTGGGCCAGACTGTGATTACAGTGAATGACTTGGTATTTGGTTTGCTTCATAAATATTGGGCCCTGTATACTATGACGTACACTCAGTTCGTAGCAATGGGTAACAACGATAGTCTTTGTACTTTTCAGGGTGCTTCATCATTCGCAAAAAAAGAATTTAAACGTAAATTCTTGATTTGATAAATAGATCACCATCACAGCAGGGTAAACTTTTAAATTAAACTGTTTTTTTTTTAAAGTTGTGTAAATTTCATGTCTTTGAGGAAAATAAAAAATATAATAAATTTTTAATATTTTGATTTATTCAAAATTTTATGTTGACAAAAACAATTGCACAACATCTGCACACGTGCACCCCAAATGTACTGCTTTCGTCCATGAATGTGTATTCGGGGAGTTTTTTTCGAACACAGGCCCATGTGCCTACTTTTGGAACGATAAATATAATGATTATAGTCTGTAGTGATTCTCAGAGGTAACTGCATCAGCGACGCCGTGTGTCTTAGGCTCTATTCACGCTTTTATGAGTAAAGAGAAATCACCCAAACTGCAAAATTTTCATTCCCCTTTATTGTTGAGTGACTCCATATGCGTTTTCAATATCAGTAGAATATCGCCACGAACACATCGAACTTGATACGTTCGCTTCCAGGGAACTTAACGCCATATCTGCTGGACTTCTCAACGGTAACTAAGATGGGCGTGGCCTAACAGCGTTTATCCTTAGTATCCACTGTTTAAGTGCCCGTGTTTAAGTTACTTGGTGCCATGTTTACGACGAATCGCAAGTCAGAAAAGACTATTGAAATCGGCTATCCCCTGCTACTAAGAACTAGTCAAGCATCGGGAATGCATGGCGGCATGCAGGGACGGATCCAGGATTTTTAGTTAGGGGGGGGGCAGGGCATAGTATTAGCCAGTATTTTGCTCGTCAGACATTCGCACCCCTCAAATGCCAAATGGAATCTGGGAAGAGTTTTAGGGGTGGCCATGGCCCCCTTGCCCCCCCTCTAAATCCGCCACTGGCATGCCAAGATCCTGAAGAGTTTTGCCTTGCTGACCCACTAGTCCACACAGACGTCAGGGCAGAGTTCAGTAATTCTAGGACGTCGTTAGGACCTCGCTAAAAATAAGACTTCGCGAGATTACGCGAGATATTGGCATGTTTTCCATAAGAGCACGTGATTTTATTGGCCAGATTTTTCACGCCGCGAGACAGCTACTGACTCTATACCCATGTGAGTAAGATCTGTACTGGTTTGGACATTAAATTTGCGACAGTCATGCGTAAATTATCCTGTAAAAACCCGCGACGGGAAAACGCGAGTGTTTGCGTTGTCCGCATTCATTCGACTGGAGTGTTCTCATTAACGAGTGCTGTTTTCGCTGAGTTTTGAGTTCTGTGTTTTTATCTACGTACTTTAGTTTTGTTGTCTCATTTCATCTAGTATATCATCTGGGTTAGCCGAGTTGCGTATAGCCTCATTCCTAGCTGACAGGAAAATACCAGGAAGTGGTTTATTGAGCTATCGCTTGTCTGGTTTGTGGATTTTAGCTTAATAGGCCTACTCAGTTTGTTGCTGCTGCTCCTGTTGTTGTTGTTGTTTTGTTATTATTGTTGTTGTTGCGTAGTACGTGTTGTGGTAGTGTTTAGGATTTAAAGTACGTGATATGGCCCTTTCTGTTTTGTAGACCCTATGTTGTGACGAAGTACCATGCCCGTCAATCCTCCGTCCATGGTAACCGAAAACATCGTGTTTA